>JAUTDX010004870.1:0-48401 GCA_030844895.1 Ambrosia x helenae | reverse complement strand
TTAATTAAATAAGTGAAGTAATAATAACATGTAATACATACATTAATATTTATTAAGTAGTCTATTGTTCATAATTTTGAAGTACTTAAATTAAACATAAAAGTTAAAAAAACCATAATGAACTATCGAAAACAAACGAACACATACCGACCGCTCACGAATATAAAAATACGAACACGACTTCTTTTCATGTTAGTTTGTTTAACTAAAGGAATAAAATTTCTAGTTCATGTTCGTTCATTTTTAAACAAACGAGCACAAACAAACTAGCTAACTAACCATAGAATAGTGTACGAATTGTTTTAAACGTTTAGTTTGTTTGCAACTATTAACATGTGAGAGACATAAAATAAACTATATGATGAATTAAATAGAACTTAAATAAATTAGTTTAAATATAACTTTAATCAATCAATGTAGATGTTTTCATGGATGGATAAACTATTATAAATCTACTATACAGTTATAACACATGATCTACTAGACTACTACGTATGGCTACACATTTCCTTCGATCGGCCTGCTAGAATTTTGAGTAAATATGTGGCTATAGGTCACTAATCTCTATCTCTACCTTATTAAAGACCAAAAATGTCCACTAAAGTAATTTTATCAAAATTTTAAGATGGAAGTTCATAGGTCTCTTCATAAATGTTTATTTTTTGGTCATTTTCTTCCCTTTATGTTCCTCATGTACAAAATATAATGCCAAATGTATATTTGTGTAATAGACACTTTATATCCATCTCAAGATGTAACTCACCTTCATAAAACATAAGAAATAGAATACGCTTCCATTCTCATGTCTTAAAAAAGCATATGCTTTCCATTCTTCTCATTTGTAGCCATAAAGAAATAGAATACGCTTCCCATTTTAGGGTTTCCCATTCCTCTCATCAGCCTCCATGGACACATCGAAGCCTTCAAACATTCTTGGTGAGTCTCTTTCCGCTTCAGATCGTCTTCTTCCATTAACAAACATCAATGACGGTATAGGACCTACTTCTCGATTTGGATATGGATCTGATTCGAAAGGTTTGATTACACAAATTTGTTCATTTTTTTCTTAAATTAGCACATGGATACAGTCCAGAAGTAATTATCATGAATGTTAAATGCACCTGTGGTTTTCAAATTGCTTATTGTTAATTTGTTAAGTGTCCATGTAAATAAGTTTGTGCATATTCGATTCGTTAAACTTGTTCTAGCAAATCATTAAAGACATTGTGAGGATTTTATTTGGTATATAAATGCTTTAACGGTCTTTTCGCTTCCAATTAATGTTTGGTAATTGATGGTAATTGTAGATACAGATAGTACTTAGAAAACCAACCTATCACAAACAATACCCCAAAATTTTTAATTTTAAGGTAACTGAATATTGTTGACCGCTAACAATTTTCTTACATCAATTTTGTTTATATCAATATATAATTAAAGTTATGATTCTCAGTCGACTTTAACTTCCATTTTCTAAATTCATTGTACTAAATATATGCAATTTTAAATTATATAAACTATACATTTTCTTGTCCGGTTTATATTTTTCCTTACTTATTTACATATGTGTAAGATAATGCTGGTGCAAGATTAATTGTAGTGGACCCATCCAGAAACATGTATTCAAAAAATTTATAACCATTTGGTATGCTACAAATCCCCTTTATTATTGTTTTATTTTATTTCTATTAACACATTCGGGCGTTTTTACATTTGTTCGCAAACATCTGCATAGATAACCGTGATTATCAAAGATCGACAGTGAAGGGCAAGGATGTTGGAGATGACTCACATGGTGGTTCCCCTGTTCTTGAAGCTGTACGAAACGACTTATGTTCTAATTTCAAAATGAATTGTCATTTAGTTTTGCGGATTATAATGATGAAGGTAACTACTTTTGTTACTTTTGCCAAAAAACATATTGTCATTATATTTTTTCTTTCTTGGTTCTTTATTTGGCTTTGAACCTTTTGTTCTCTTATTTATTTTTAAATATTTTGTTTCCTACATTTTTCTAAGGCACGGATAGCCTGGCGGATCAGTCTTCGAAATTGGGTTACTGGCTTAAATAAAGTCGAGACTAAATAATGAGAGTTATAATGAGAAACAAAATTTTTCATAATCACAAATCACATTTAAATTATGCATGAACAGAATGACTCAGGAATTGATTTAACATAGTCATATTTTTTTTTTCGACTTCTCTTTATTCTTGTTTAAATCTTCACCAAAATATTCACATATAGATCAAAATAACCACACGTGAATTGATACATGATTTTGAAGTTCTTATGGTTTTCAATATTTTCATATTTCTTATTTAAACGGTTATGAACGGACATATGTGCTCATTTATATGTATTTAATCCATGTATTGTTAATCTAAGATGATTCCATCATATGTTAATTAATATGATTTAACGCATCTTTCGGTCCAAAAATAAGATATATGATGTAATGTTTATGTAACAAGTGGGCGATTTAAAATGATTCTACACTTGTTATTAGGGTACGTCATAATTGAAGACGACAACGAATTACAAATTTACAACATATGATTGGACTAGCTAATGATGCTGATGTTATCTTTTAGAGAAGCACATGAAGTAAGTGAGAGAAACAAAATTTGATAATTTCTAAAAGGGTGTATTGTTTATAACTACTTTATATTAGTTTCATATATTATGATAGTAAATTATACGAATAAAATACTAACAAAAATACAACATAATGTATCACGAGATGATTGATAAATTAACAACAATGAATATCGCGCTAAAATTATCTTCCCACAGCAACACGCGGGCTCCCCACTAGTAACATCTAAAAACACTTTTAGTCATATATTTTTGTATTTTAAGTGACAATTGTAATGATATCGATTACTGGGAAGATTTATCATGAGCCACTGTAACACTAGGTAAATCCCACCTCGATCGTGGCCAGGAGAGCTCATTGGTTCATAAGTAAACAGCTATCTCTTAAATTACCAATGCGTTTTGGGCTTAGTTGGTTGTAAAGCACATGAAAAAGTCTACAGTTAAGTGTGCTAAGGTGGGAATAGTACTGGGATGGGTGACATCCTGGGAAGTCTCCACTTGGCAACCAAAAGTAAAGTCGTAGCTCCTGGATGAACAATCCATCGGGGGCAAAGCGAACAATATTAGTGATTAGAGAGTCCGGATGTTATAAATGGTATCAGAGCCACTCTTTTTGCCGTTTGGGATGGTCGGGCAAAGCTCAACGATGATGATGAGTCCCTAAGCAGGGTGATTGTAATAATACCGACTACTGAGAAGATTAACACGGACCATTGTAACACCTTAGGCAAATCCCACATCGATTGTGGACAGGGGAGATCATTGGTTCATAAAAATCCGTTACCTATTAAATCACCAACACATTTTGGGCTTAGTTGGCTGTAAAGCACATGAAAACTCCCCAGTTAAACATGCTGAAGTGGGAGTAGTACTAGATGAGTGACCTACTGAGAAGTCTCCACTAGGTCACCCAAAAGCAAAGTCGTGAGCTCCTGGATGAACAACCCATCGGGGGGTAAAACAGACAATATTAGTAATGTGAGGGACCAGATGTTACAAGAATTGTGTAACAACTTAAAAACCTTTAACCACACTTAAGAAAAAAAAATGTGGCATTTACTGCCACACTCGAAAAGTGTGTCAAAATGTGATATACTATCATGGTATTTGTTTGACTTTTTGTAGGAACGTTTATACGAACCGAGATCTCACGATATCAACCGTAGGGTGCGGAATCCCCTTTTTCAATTTTTAAGCATCTGAGCTTTTACATTTAGTATCCCAACACGGTTATCAAAAATAAGATAGAAACAAAATCTTTTTTGAATTTTCTGAAGTTAATGCTAAAACACACCAACAATCTTTTTGAGTTTTTCAATAAATTTGCATGAAAGTAAACTAAACATCTTTTTGTGAATTTTCCGGTAAGAGGAACATACAGTATTGGAACAATCAGTCAAAACTCTTTTTAATCAATTTTCTATTTAGACATTGAGCATCCTACAACCATTATTAGTGTGTTTGTCCACTTAACCCAAAATCATTGCTCATTGTTCAACACTTTAGCTACATTAAGGCAATATTAGATATGAATAACCTATGGGCCCTGCAAACGCGACACATTATCGTATCAAGAATTGCACAAAGCTTAATCGTAACGCGTGATTATATTGCGGTTATCTGTATGTTACAAGGTATGAGACACAGATGTGACAGGTTAGCAAATTGATGCTTCAAAGCGACTTGTGCACTCTACGAGGGCGAGGACTAACATGACACCATGATTTTTCATCATAGTATTGATACGATGCATTAGATAACCTTTGATTATCGTCACACATATTAAGTTCCTCATTGGGTAACTTAAGGTTTTGGATTTATTAGCTCTTTTAATAAAATACCCTAACTGAATCTAGGTCTGTAAACTGTAAGACCCTAACCCGTAAACCGGTGATTAGCATTTAAACTTCCGAGTTTATGCCTCAATTAAAATCATTCCCGATTAAAACTTTGGTAATTATGAAAACCTAACTTTATGACTCACACACACGTTTGGTTCCAATAAATTTTACATCTTTAACTACAAAAAAACACGTAATAAAGTTTGCATTTTAAACTGGAAATTCTATTGCAGAAGCTTTTGAGTGTTCGGTGTGTTCGGTTCTCCTCGCGACTTGATCCTTGCTCCGAGACTTTCCAACGAATGCGTACCTAACACTATTACACAAATAATGGTTAGTGGAATTACCAATAATGCATTTACTATAGAAGAAGTGTGGCGTTACACAGCGATACAGAACGATCCAGACCAAATGGCCAAAAATAAACTTTACCAAATTGATTTAGAAGGCTTGGATGGCCGTTCACCCAGAGTGAACGGTCGTTCGCTGGGCTGTTAGTATTATCCTGCTGTTCAGCCCTACCTGAACGGCCGTTCACCCCTTAGTGAACGGTCGTTCACACATCGGCCACGAATAGCAGCAAGCTGATTAGACGGCCTGAACGGCCGTTCACTCAGAATGAACGGTCGTTCATTGCTTCTAAACCTTATTTGATGATTATAAAGCATAGGAATCATGTCGCAAACGCATTTGACCACTCTCAAAGCATAAAATAGTAGTTTTTACTAAATTGACATTTGTTTGACTAAAAACATCGCCCGGTCCATGTTCTATGACCCGTTCTCAATTTTGAATGTTTATGTCGACTTTACCCAAATTGACCCATTAAGGCCTTTGTAACAGCCCACTCCCGTACCGCGATATTGTTCCGGGCATGTCCAATTTTTCATTTGGTCATAGGCAATTCCCACGCCAAAACGCGTCACGATAGGGAAGGTATCCCACATCTTATAAAGAACGATCCCACATCGGCTCGGGGGAAGGAGAACTAACACTTCTTTATAAGAGGTGGGATACCTTCCCTATCGTGATGCGTTTTGGCGTTGGGAATTGCCTACGACCAAATGAAAAATCAGGACATGCCCCGACAATATCGAGGTACGGGAGTGGGCTCTTACATATAAAGAAGTGTTAGTTTCTCCTTCCCAACCGATGTGGGATCGTTACAATCCACCCTCGTTAAGGAGCCTAGCGTCCTCGCTGGCACAACGGCCCGACCCCTGGCTCTGATACCATTTGTAACAGCCCACTCCCGTACCGCGATATTGTCCGGGCATGTCCCGATTTTGCATTTGGTCGTAGCAATTCCCACGCCAAAACGCGTCACGATAGGGAAGGTATCCCACCTCTTATAAAGAAGTGTTAGTTCTCCTTCACAACCGATGTGGGATCGTTACAATAACGATCCCACATCGGTTGCGAAGGAGAACTAACACTTCTTTATAAGAGGTGGGATACCTTCCCTATCATGACGCGTTTTGGCGTGGGAATTGCCTACGACCAAATGCAAAATCGGGACATGCCCGGACAATATCGTGGTACGGGAGTGGGCTGTTACAGCCTTGGATTATACAAGGCACTATTTAACCACACAACATGCATAAAGATTATGTTGTCAAGTCATTAGACATTTGTTGAACTAAAGCATCGTCCAATTTGGTTCGTTATGATTCTGTTCTTAGATTCAACTTTAATAAATCTTTAAATTCACAAAATGCCCCTTATAGGCAAATCTTTCAATCTAGCCATCCATGGCGACACTACCCGATTTCAAACCCTTGTTTTTGACTTAGTGACTTGTTTAGAAGCCTCTAAGTCCCTACGGACTTAGAGTTTCAACCATTCTCAAGATTTCTCTAATTTAGACAAAGTATAAGCGCATTAGTGTGCATTAGACATTGTCGTGGAAATACTTACCTAATTGGCACCCACACTTCATGTGGGTAGTTTTAGTACCCCACGCTACTTCGCCCGAAGGCGTTTATTTAACTATGGACTTACCGAGTGGCTTTGACCCATATCCATACCTTGTTTCATCCTCCATGATTCTTGACATCAAGTGTCATTCTCAAATGCATTTACCGGTACACTTTCTAAATTGACAAACATTAATTTCTCGGAACTCGAATGTAATACTTTACCATTTGATCCGTCTAGCTTCATGAATCTTAATGCTTAGAATACAAGCATCAAATGTTGGATTAAAATGGCTGAAATTAAATCTGCAAATTCCGATGGCCAGTAACAAAACACATAAATAAGGAGGTGACAAATTCTCTTATATATTAACGAAAGAACACTTCTACAGTTCCATATTGTCATTGGTTTGGAATGGCGGCTTCATTACTTTGATTGGTTTTAAAAGGCGGCACATATTTACTCCTTTATTTATTTTAGCTTCAACCGCCCAGGAATTGGGCCACATAACCGGCCAGAAAAGGGCCCAAATATTGGTTTTATACAATTGCTTTGTAACCTTCTTTTTTATTACACCGCCCAAAAATTGGGCGTTTCGCACGATTTTTAACGTCCGCCAAACACTCAACGCAACAGGAGCTTTCGCCGCGTTTCGCACAACAGCCGCACCCGCGGCGAAGCGTGGGCAACTAATACCTAGTTGTTATGTATAACAAAATTTTATTGGTTATCTAACGACAAGAGAAAACAAAGAACAAATTAAATATGGAAAAAGAGCTGCTGGTTGGGCCGCTGGAACGATGAATGGACTGATGTATATTGGGAATAGAAAATTAATTATAGACTCAAGAGTCAAGCCCATATCTATACTATATTAATAAGCATATAGGGAAGGGCAGAAATGGTCATTTGCCACATTTTAAGAGTTGTACAACTTATAAAACATAATGTACAACTCCTTAAAGCATGGTAGATTTGTTGAAACCCTTAAAAGCATATATGAATTTGACCTTGCATCTCATTGGTTGACACTAGCTACACACAGATCATCTATCAACAAATCTCAACCATTCAAAACCTCATCATCCAATGGCTGGTAAGGGTTTCAAGCCCAAACCAAAACACGCTATCTACAACATCTGATTAGGTCTTTTTCTAACATTTCAAAATCTCAGCCCCATCTGGCCAGATCTGTCTCTCTCTCCCTCTGGCGATTCTTCATCTCAACAGATCAACCTCTCTATCTTGCTATTTATAGAGATCAACGAAGATGGTGGATGTCTCTTTCGATCCAGTTCCGATTTAGTTCCGACCAATCGACAAACCTAAGGTAAGATCGTGAGTTTTTCATCACTCATTGTATGTTTTTCTTCATGTAAGTAATCAATTTTATGTTTTTATGTCTGCCCTGAAGAAACCTGCAAAAAGCTGAAGAGATCTACTAGCGCCTTATTCGTGTTTAAGTAAGTAACCGTTGTTCTCATCGTTTTAATTCATGTTTTTTTCATGATTTGTTTTTTTTTTTTGCTGTATGTTTAGCTTAACTGATTTTGTTCTTTCTTTCTTTTTTTATACATTGTTGTGAGATGAAGCAGAGAACGTCAGCTGGAAGTTATTAATGAACTTCATTAACGAAGTGTTGAGCAAGGTAAAAATGAGGAATCTATTAGTGAATTTGTTAGCTCCATTGCGGATGACATCTCCTGGTATTTTTAGGATGTTTTTATGCTCATTTAAACTATTGTTAACTTGGTAGTTATTAATGTAAATTGTGTTTTTTCGAATGGGACAAAACCGTGCAGTTTGTATGTTAACTTTGTAGTTCTTAATTTTAAATTGGAAAATTCAAGTTTTAAAGTTGTGAGCTTTAGGTTTCTTTATTGCTAGATGCATAGTTGTTATACTATTTTTTTTCTGTTTAGGAGATGTTTTGCTGTTGTTTGTTGTCGTTCCGCTGATTTTGCTGTTGATTTGTTCTGTTGTTTTGCTGCTGTTTTCTTTCTGTTCCATCGAAGTTTATGTCTGTGTGCTGAGTGCTGACCTCAACTTATAGATAATACAAGTCTATAATTCAAAACTATTTTAGTGCCTAATGACTTATTCGGTTATTCCACACTTCTTATACTCGTTACCATACGTTGGAAAGTTGTCATGCCATGGAAGAGAACTTTTTGATAACATTGTAATTTCTTCTATATTAGTGATGTGCACAAGCCGCTCAATCTTATGCTTCATGTTGTTTACTATAGCTATTGTGAATTAAAATAAATAAATTTTGGTGAGATATTTGCACCCTTTGCTGTTGGTGTATGTTATCACTTGTCTGCTATATATTGGAACGTACATAAAAATGTTGCAGCTGATGTTTATTTTCGTTGTTCCATAAAAAAGGATGAAGCTTCCATCAACAACAAATACTTCAATTGAATCTACTAATGCAGAATGTTGATTAGCAGTGAGAAAGAACTCGTTAGCGGGAATGCCATAAGGTGCAATATAAATCATTAGACAGTCTATTTTAGTAAATTTGTTTTTAAAACTGCTTTTAATTTTGATTTTGGTTTTGGTTTAGTGCTGCATGTGGTGTTTGACTAATATGTTTACAAATTTATCTTAATTTAACTCACTTGCAGAATGAATCGACTAAAATGTCGTTCAATTCTTGCTGCAATTCAAGGTTCAACTTTCCGTTCTCTACCATCTTTCGTTTGAATCAAGGCTTGTTTTTGTTGTTTCTTTTCTTCTATTCGTTTATGATTCTTCTTGTTCGTATATGATTCACACCTTGTTGCTGAGACCGTTTCTTGTCATTTGTTTATGATTTTGTCGTTCGATTTTTATTGCTTGATTTAGATTTAGTTGATCGATTCTGATTAAGTTTCGATTTTGCCAACTTGAGCTTGTCGTTCTATACATATAAGATCTTGATTTTGCCATCTTTAGGGTTATTGGGTTACTTTACGGTAATTTTGTTCTAACTTATAAATTAACAATCAGGCTTCCCCGTTTCAAGCCTTCCACAATGGCGTGCTAAGTTTTATTAGATCTATGTTATGTTATTTTTTTCTGGTTTTTCTTTGATATTTAGACCTTATACATGTTCAATACATGCTCTGTTTTTTAACAAATAATTTTATAAAAAAGTATATTAGTATGTATAAGTTTCTTAATGTGTATTTGACAAACAAATTTATTATACTTAGTAGATACCTAGACATTAAAACAAGTACTTTGTATAGAGTCTTGCTAACCTTATTCTTGATGGCTTTTCGTAATGACAGTTGACCAACCAGCTTCAACTTACACAACATCAGTAAAAGGACCTTCGGGATGGGAATTGGCCTTAACTGCTCTAACGCTCTAATGGGAGTGTCACATCTACAAGCAAATTGGTACAGACTTATAGCTTGACTTTACTTATACATTATTTCCTCCCAATACATGCAATATTAACCTGTTTAGATCCATACTTAGATATTTTCCCCAAAAAAAATGAGTTTTTTTTTGTTCTTGTGTGATGTTTGTCACACGAGGGACTATTCATGTAAACGGTCTTTTGCCCTATGATTGTAAGCCCTAATCCCTCTTCTGTGGATGTTTATAATTGTCATGTGTCAATAGCATTAATTTTTTTTTTTATATTGGTTTTGAATAATTTTTTGGTTCCAATATGTTTTTGTTGAAGCTACTAAGATAGAGATACCCCACATCTAATGACTTCGGATCTGAACTCCTTCCTGCTGTTGTCTAATGTGCAAGTAAAGAAATATAGTCCATTTTTCTGGTGTTTTTTATGATTTTTCTTATCAAATTTTTATGGTCATGGAAAGCGTATTGTTTAGAGTTAACTGGGAGGATATTGGAACCGTCAAGTCTTCTTATATCGTAACAATGCTCTTACAAGTGAGGTGATTCACCTATTAAATGTGTGTTCTTTTCATGATTATAAAATAGTTGATGTTTCAATGGTGGTTTGATATCGTTTGATGTTGCTTTGAAGGTACTTAGCTAGGTTTTAAAAAGCGCGCCCGCGCTTAAGCGCGCTTAAAACCAAGGTACTTAGGTTTTTTTTTTTTTTATGATCCGAAGACTTTATTTTTTCACTTCTTCATATGGGACGGTAGTACCTACGTTTCGTGTAGACACGGCGTAGATTTAATATAGTTTCTATGTTCTTTTGTTTCTGGCGACTATCTTCCCTTTCGACATTATTACTTGAAATATTATGTTTTAAATAATGCAAGACATTTCAGTGTGAAAAAGAGTAACATCTGTTTGATTTAGGCTGCTGACTCAACAAGCCTTCTTGATCTGATTCCCACTTGGTTTATATAATTATATGGATTTTGAACCAATCCAGACCAGACCTGGTTCTTTTGGATGAATCCATCAGTGCTTAAGATGAAGCAAATGAGGTATTTTTGATTTTATTATATTTCAATCAAACTTATAGCAGTATTTGGAATGATAAATTAGTCTTTTAAATGAATCTAGACTCAATAATTTAATAAAAAAAATTAAGTTTCTTTAAGAAAAAACCACAACATCATTTTAGGATATCTTATAATCATCTATTTCTTGTATACTCTAATACCCATCATCTAAATGTAACTTGTTTCGTCTTGGTGTATGAAAATAAAATTAATTATTAAGAGATGAATTGCTTGTTTGGTCACATTTTGGAAGTTTAATTACGGGTCAATATCTTTGAGGGTTGCATTTTAAAGATGAGTGAGCAGTAGCATATTTTGATTAGGATGTTAGCATTGTGATATGGCTTGCCAATCTAGGTCGTTTGCACTTGATTGTAATATGAATGAACTATGCAACTTTCATTTTCTAGATGGAGGAAAATTATATGAACAGATAATCACTATTTGAATGAACAATTGCTGAAATATAAACAATGTATCGATTGCAATGTACTAATTCCATTCTATGATTTGAGTTTTGTTAACCGGTTATCTAACTTTTAACGTTTTGACTATTTATTAAAAGATGGAGCCCTTAGCTGTGTGATTGCATAGAGAATGGCTTGAGGAAGTTGTGATTGCACAACCACAAGATGACAAATTGACTTCTTCTCCATGCTTGTGTATTCCTTTTATAAGTGTTGTCCAGATTGCTAGGTTATTAAGCTTGAAACTATTTGATGTTATTGAGAACTTTGGATTTTGTAAAGTTGACTTGAAAAGTCAAAGTTTATCTCTTTAATGTATTCTGTTTATTTTTTATTTATCTTTTATACACAACATTTCCTTTTACTGTACAGAAAGGTAATTCATAAAGTATATTATGAATCTAACCAAGTGCCACCATGAGTTGGAAAATTGCTTACCATGTTATTGCTGGTTATTTTATACACAACAATTTCTCTTTGCTGGTTATTTTATATTTTTTGTTCCTCATGTTACTGAAATTTGTTGTTGGTACCGTGCATTCTTGCTTCTTACATGCTCCAATCGGAATCTCCTAAACGTAGGATATACAAGCCTTTTTTTTGTCTTTGACCACATGGTTATATTTGACTTTCAAGCATACATTAATAGTTGAGAAGTTATAAGTTGCCAATGATTTAAAGCCACTTATTTTAAGATTGACCATTTCACAATCCTCAAGAGTGTTCGGATTGTAAAATGGTAATTTTAAAACATGTTGAACTGAATGAGGCTTGTGGCCGAACGGTTAAATTATACTTTTTGTTGATCTATTATATTTCCATACGACTAGATAAACCCAAAGTAAGAAATTTGGTATGAGAACTATTGATGTTCGGAGATTTATTCCATTCAATTTATCTTAGTGGAGTGTGCTCGAATGTAATACACGCCTCGATTTAAAGGCCCAATAACCTTAAGGCTTTAAAAATGGGGTTTTCAATGTTAGAAATAAGTATAATATTTTAAAACACGTTCTGATCATGAGTGCGATATGAATGATGTTGTGGTTGTTAAATGCATGATAGGTATAAAGAAAGGAAGAGCATTCGTAAAATATGAATATTGTTTTGTAGATTGTCATTGCCGCATCATCACTTATATGTCTACAACTAGCACTAAGTAGAGTTGCTTGCAGATATGATTTTTCCTGTGTATCTCATAAGTCATGAGAGTAAGAACTTTTACCTTGCTGTTAACGGTGGAAGTTTTAGGTGATAAAAATATATTATTAAAATTATTATCTCTGTATTTAAAGTACACAACCAAACACACAACTTGAATCAAAACCGAAAGTGCCTCAGTACTTGGACTAAATTACAAACTTTGATAAAATACTTATTTCTCCCCAAGATGAATTTCTTCATACTTCGTTCGACTAACAGAATACAAGTACCTCTTTGTAAATTATTATAGCTGCAGCATCGCGCGGGTTTCCTACTAGTATTTTTATATTACTATACTAATTTTTTTTAGTCATGGCCCATGAATGATTTCCCTCTAATTTATATGCCTTTTTTGGATTAGAGATGTAAAAAAATGGTTAGGATGTCCGGTTGGGTTCCTAACCCGGTCCAATACGATGTAACTTATTTAACTCAAACGGATTCCAACCCGACCCAAACCACTAGTTTGTATTTCATTTCCTATTCTCATTACTATAATAGGTTTGGAATTTCGACCCAAACCAATTTTAAGAAACTGGTTTCAAACCCACCCAAAGCAATTTATATAGGATTCAAAAATTTTCCTCTATAACCAGTTTATCAACGGAGCTTCTTTCGACTCAAACAGGTTTTGACCAAAGTTGAGTGAAGCGATTTGGTTTACGACCAGTTTGCCAAAAAAACCAAAATGTACTCTAGTATTGTATAATATTAAAAAGTAAAAACGCAGTTCACTTAATTTATTTCTGTTTATTGAACAACCAAATAAATTTTTGTCCATTTTTGCTATATCGACATGGTAGCTGAACCATAATTGGCTAATACTAAACACTCAACCTCTGAACAGCCAATATTTGTAGTCCAAAACCAATAACAGTATTTAAAACAAAAAAAAAAACTTTTTACCTTTTACAAAAGTAAACTATGTATTTAAAATACATGATTATGTATGGATAGAGACATAGAGTTGTACAAATCCGGTTTTTTTTAATAACTGGATTGGGTTATATACCAAACCGAGTTGGTGTACGAATGGGCGAGTTGTGTGGGGGCTCAAAGAGTTATGGGCCATTCCTGTTTTTTTGGTGAAGTGGGCAGGTTATGAATCCGTTTGGCGGCCCAAACCATTTTTTAACCTCTAAGCTTTATGTTGTATGGGTCACTAGAGTGTCAGGCCAGATATATAGAGGAGTAAAAATGTAAAAGCTCTAGGCCCAGTAAATTTAGAAGACTTAAAAAAAGGTACAGAGCTATAAAAGTAAACTAGTTCCTAGACATTTTTTTTCATTGTCATGTGTAACTAGATTGCTGCAGTACACCGCGCGTTGCGGCGGTGTCAAGTTAGTTGTTTATAGTTGACGGCAAGTATGCGATACATTAACCATATGAAATCACGTGTCATATGTGATCTAAAGCGTTGCGGTTAAGAAAGAAAGGGAATCAAACCTGGGTTGATCCGTTTAGTGAGGAGTCCATCTAACACTACACAATCTCTATCTTTGCATCAAACATACAATAACGCAAATTTATATCGTCTAACGGAAACGTATAATATTAGACACGACTCGTAAAAAAAATATGTCGAGACGTAAATTTATATTGTTTACATGAACGTGAATTTATCACACACGTATCACACGATAATATAATCACAATGTATTACAGTTTATCCGACACTTGTCACACTAAAACATTTCCAAACACTTATATTTGAATATTCAAAAAAAAGAAAAAAAAATTTTAACATCAACCATTCGTATAAAACGTAACTCCAATTAATAACCAAATTTAATATTATTATTTACTTTACTAATTTAAAACTGTTGCCAAGAGAATATGACAGCTATAAACTTTGAAAAACGCATACCTGCATCGTAAACATCAACAAATAATATTGCTCTCTTTTCAATTCTCCCCATCTCTTTCCCTTGACTCTTTTCTCTACCCCATAGACACTGTGTAGGCTCACCCACAACACCATTCAACACCACCGGCCACCCTCACCACATCCAATCACAAAGTAGCCAGTTCCACCTCCACCACATGTTGATCACCTAGCTGCCGCCACCATACCACCACGTTCTAACCTACGCCACCACAGCACCGATACTTAAGTCGGTCCACCACATCACAACCCAACCCAACCCAACACAACATAACCGTACTACCGTCGGTGCCAATTTCAGTGAAACAGAACCGCAACCACTATTGACAGAGTTGTGCGATTGACTAATTAGCTGATGGAAGACACCTTAGCCACAACCGACCCAGTTGGTTGTGATGCCGCCGTCTCCGTGTGTGTGTGTGTGTGAGAAAGAGAGAGAGAAAGAGAGAGGAGTCTTGTGCACTCTACAACTGCTTCTTGTTCTTCTTGTGTAAACACCACCGCGACCACCACGTCTAACCATTGCCGCTGGCCATCAAGCCTAACGAACACCGTCGACGAAAGCAAAGTGCTCACCATCACCGGTGACGATGCCTCCCTCTTTCAGTTGTATCACAATAAGAATGGCGTTTTTGTAATTTTGACAAAGGGTAGTTTCGTAATTTCCGTCGGTTGCCACCGACCATGCATTTTAAGATGTATATATAATTTTTTTTTTCTATAAAACCATAATTCATTGATGAACATGACGAGTTACATTTGGATAGTGTAAGCTGGCAAAAAGTTGCGCCGCTATCCTCTTTTGAATCATAAAGCCTAGTCTACTAAAAAATGCAAACTCTTGTTTCTTAGAGCTTTGGGAGGTACTGTGGACCACCTTCTGTACTCGGGTCCAGGAACGCATTGCCTCAGGAACCAGGGATCCAAATGTGTCGAAAGCAAAGACAAAAACATTAATGTTGTCTTTGAAATATATATATATATATATATATATATATATATATATATATATATATATATATATATATATATATATATATATTCCTATCTATACTGTATTAACAAAACATGAGGCATGGTACCAACCAAATTTAAACAATTACTATACTTTATGCTTATGGTACAACACCTTAATGAAGTTAGTAAGAGGTAAAATAATCCTTCTACAATATTGAAATATTTATATATATATTTTTTCCTATCTATCCTATGTTATAAAACATGAGGCAAGGATACCAACCAAATTTAAGCAATTACTATACTTTATGCTTATGGTACAACACCTTAATGAAGTTAGTAAGAGGTAAAATAATCCTTCTACAATATTATTAAATTATATTAATTAAAACTCATCTAGCATTAAGGATAAATATTGATAGTATAAAAAGATAGTAAAAAGAGTTATGATATAATTAAAAAAAATTGTCATAAACATATACATTATGACGACTATACATATTCTAACTCCCAAACATAAGAATTATTGAAACCTTTGCTGCTAATTAATGCATTAAACGTATAAGTTGGTTTTGAAATTGTGTTTTATACCGAATATGTTGCAATGCATTAACATGACCAAAATGTAGGTTTAGATAACGTTTGTTAACTTGCAATGCATTGGCGTGAAATTTGTCTTCAGTTTAGACCAGCCCTGAATATGTTGGTTTAGATAGGTGAGATAAATATGAAGCAACGTAGAAATATTGTGGGTAAAGACTTACCAGGTCTTGTAAGTAGGTGCAAATAGGACCATAATGCATAAAGAAGAGACCATAAATAATTCAAAGTCCCCTCAAAGCCGCTTTAGTAGATCAAACATTAACCCTTTGACCCCACGTATTGATAAATGCCAATTTAACCAAACACATGTCCTTGTGCCATGTTAACCAGTTCTAACACTCTGTCAACTATGAAAAAAAAGAAAAAGAAATAAAATAAAACAATAAAATACTTTGAGGGATCAATCATTTCTACACCATCTTCTAAATTTATAGAATATTTTTTAATCATTGTTTCAATGCATAATATATATAGTTTAATAGATATTGTTTCAAGAAAATATCATAATTTCAAGTTTAGAAACCAAATTATTATGTAATATTTGACGATACAATTTTATATTATTATACATTATAATAAATTTGTTATCATGGGGTAAAGATATATAATATTAATTCAATAAATAAATCATAAAGTATGCATATTGTGTTGATAAGTTGTTAAATTGTTTGCATTTTGTATATAAAAAAGTTGCTTATCTCCATCATCCGGTCTTCAACGGTGCGTGTTGAAATGTTGATGTGTTGCGGGTAGAAATTCTTCAACCTAACTCAACCCATATGTATTTGTCAGTGTTATGTTATCCCGTGCCCATTTAAATTAGTGTGATATTTTCTGTCGACCCGGTTTGTGAACATGAGAACTTGTAACAATTAAATAATCAATTACTCCAACACAGATGTAACATTTTGTAATTTGTGTGATTTGCCTAATGAATTTTGTTTCTTTATCTCTTACTTTCAGTTGCAAACTTGGGATTATATGTTTTGGTATTATAAAAAACGAACAAAATTAATAATTGGAGAATATGTATTTAACGAACAAAATATATTTTTGAAGTGAAGAGTTTAAAAGGAAAATTTAGTAAGTTAACAGTTAGAAAGAAAAAAATTAAAGATCAAATTTTAACTTTAAATATCAACATGATTCATCACTAGAATCTAAATATAGACCTTATAAAAAGAAAATGTTTCTTAAACGGGTTAACATGTTAACCTAGTTATTAAACCGGTCAAATTCAGGTTTAGCCCATTTATTAAACATACAAGCCGTTAGGGATGTTCAAAACTAAATATCCGAAATTTATGGATAACTACTTTCATTATCTGAAGCCGTATTCGAATTTCAGATATCCAATCGGATAGTGAATAGGATATCCAAATATCGAAAACTTTTTTTGATATATTTTATTTTGTATTTTTTATATATTTCAAAATATAAATTTTCAGATATTTTTTTCGGATATTTTTCGGATATATGAGAAAATTTTTAAAATGACTATCCGAATCCTAAAATTTAGATATCTGAATTTTTGGATAGTTTCGGATTCGGATACCGAATAGTTCGTATTGAACTTAAATATTTTTTAACATCCCTACAACCTTTATATAAATGTATTTTTACAAATTGGAGGTAAAGCAATTGCCATCAGTCCATCCCATGTAAAATTATTGAGCTTAGGCTTTTTCTTTTTTTAAATATTATTTATGTCGATAAAATTTTTTAAACAGCGAGTATATCGATAATGTTAACTCACTTATTTGAAAATACTGCAATTTACCGTTAAACGGCGAGTATATCGATAATGTTAACTCACTTATTTGAAAATACTGCAATTTACCGAGTCCTGATCCCGACCGGTTTTACCGATTGTTTTTTCTGTCGTGCTTTCGGGCGGGTGAGTGACCGGGTTTTCCCAGGAATTGGTGGTAATTGGTAGCCCTGGTACTCTCAAGTAACTGATTCGCCAAAAATATGTCCGAGAGTACTCGAAAATTGATTCGTTGGTCATTCAAAAAAAAGAAAATACTGCAATTTAATGATATCGTGACAAGCCAATAAAGAAAACGAGACAATGAGTTGATGGTACATTAAATGAGTCACAAAGACAAATGAGTAAACGTTAGACTATCCGTTGTGGTTAGAGATGAGTGAGGGATTTATCTAATAAGATTTTACCACGTCAACGCCTACATGGCACTGGTTAGCGGCCGACGATTGCCGCGTGAGGGTGTTGTGGGTAAGGGTTAGCGGGTTTTTTTTAACCAAATATATTTAATTATTTACCACAATTTTTTTTTATAAAAAAGCATTAAACTAAAATAAAATAAAAATTACACTAAAATAAAAACACAAACATTACATTAAAAAAAAAAAGAAAATTACACTACACTAAAAAAAAATTACCCTACTAAAAAAAACAAACCACATGATCATTAAAAAAACCTAGCCACGTAGGTGATTTCCCGAGCGCAAACATTTGCCATGCCGAAACGTGGTTAAAGGGGTGGCCAACCTTACGACAGTACTCCACGTGGGTAAAGGCGAGGAGCACGTCTTCTTTCTCCTCGGGGAGATCTCTCCTCACCTCCCTGTACGCGAGTTCGAAGTTTTTACATTTCGATTTCATGTCCCCGAATTTGTGGGAGATGGAGTCGTTGGTACGGTTGGTATCCCCCCCCCCCCCCCCCCCCAAGGGTACCAAACTCGGCTAGCACCCGATGCCACTGCTGCCCGCGAGAGTTCGGTGATCCACCGCCTGTCGCACCACCTTGACCGTGCACCTGTTGATACGCAAAGCACGAGTGCTAGTTTCTTCTTTTCTGTCCAAAGAGCCATGGTGATGAAGATATGAAGATTGAAGGTTGAGTTGTGAAGATTTGTGTGAATTTTGTTTGAAGAAGAAGAAGAAGAAGAATAAAGGTGAATAAATAGGGGAGGTTGGTGAAAAATTAAATCAAAGTAATTAATTTTTGAATTTGAAACGTGTGGCCAGCCGCTAACGGACGCGAGCTGGCTCACGTCCCATCGTTCGCCCAGTCTTTCGTGTCAGGGTGTTGTGGCTAGCGCAGCCACGTGAATAAAGCTGTGGCTCGCGACAAGCTGCTCACGGGGCACAACAAACAGTCTTAAAAGTTCATAAAAGATGGATCAATTAAGTTGGTAATAAGAAGATCAAAATATTAATGGTAAAAGTAGAGGTTAAGATTACGAAAACTCTTAAGAAAAATAAAATAACAAAAAAGTGTTTAAGCTCAAATCTTGGGTGGGGGGTGTGGGGTGGGGTGGGGTGGGTTGGGAATGGATTACCCCTATTTATTTTCAACGTCACTAATTTTAACCAATCCTACACTGTCATATCATATTACTAAAACTTTTTTTTAAACAGCACTCAACTGATTCGTTTATTTTTTTTCCATTTAAATAAATAAATACTTAACCCCACCATCATTACTATCACATAGTCATCAGTTCATCACAAACACCATTATAGTCATCTTCACCACCTCCATACGAATTCTACCCTCACCCACCAGCCATGATAACCACCTCAAACCCCACCACCTCTACTATACACCCACCGACCACCACTCAACACCCATAATCGAAATCACCACAACCTTACCATAGATCCACTTCCACCTCTACCTCCTTAACCATAAAGATAATCGTGGTGGTGATGGTTACAGATGGTGGTGATGATGATAGTTAGGGAAAAGGCTGCATACAAAGAAATAATATTATAAAGAAATTCACTGTTACCGTGCTGGTTCACTCTCGTTAAATAGAACCAGAAAACGGTCCATAGATCCACTACCAGCACTACCGGCGGTAGTGTTACCATACTGTTAGTGGGGTATCCATGACCAAATCTGGTGACGCTCCATCCACCTAAGTATACTTATAGTCACCAACCTTGTTTAGCGTGCATTTATAAACTTGTTTTCGTATCAATAAGATAATAATGTCATACGAATTTTAAAAATATTAATTTACCACTTTAACACTCTCACTCGAAGGTTTGTTCGACGTATTTTCATCACTAGTACACATTAAAGCACATATTTAAAATATTTTTGAGAGTAAACAGTCAAAATCACCCCTAAGATTTGGATACATTTACCAGTTCAATCAAAAAAGTTTTATTTTTTGTAACTGAACGTTTAAGGTTTGTCATTCTTACCAATTCCATCCAATAGACTAACTCTGTCTAATTTTTACGTAACCACAGAGATAGTTTTGACATTTCACTTATATATTTTGTTTTTTAATTATTTTTGTTCTCTTTTTTATCTTTTACCTTTGCCTAAAAATAACAATAAAATTATTTATAGAACCTTGTTTACTCAATTTTAATCTCCTTTATTTTTGTTATCTTCCCAATTTACGTGAACACACCATCACCACTAACATTACCAAAACCATATTTGCCACACAACTCCATCCCCTCACTGGCAGCTACACAAAATATCCATTATATATTTTGAAAGGCTCCAGCTATTAACGCTCCAGTGGTTCTATTTTAACCCCCCCTAAAGCGTCTCGTTATGGCTATAGCGAGGCGCTTCGAGTCAAATCTAATGAGGGCAGTACGAGGTTGAAGGAAAAGCTGAAAATTTAAATCCAAAAGCCATAGTGAGGCGCTTCAGATCGGGGGTTTATTTTGGGTCTTTTTTTTGGTGTTTGAAGTGTTTTTTTTTTAATTTAATTATTTAAAAAAAATTTAATTTAAAAAATTTTAAAAACAAAATAATAACCCTAATTAAACTATCATTAATAACTCTAAAGTGTTTTTTTTTATGTTTTATTTTTTTTAAAAAAATTAATAATAACCCTAATCAAACTATCATTAACCAAAATGAAAATTCTACCCTAAATGAAAATTCAGTACTTCCCGGAAAGATACAACATTAATCTTCGTTATCCTTTGATCGGATGTGTCTTATGAAAACCACCGGCTTGAGATATGAGTTTTATTAGCTTAAATCTCTCTGATCCATGGTATCCACTAACCTTAGCGACAACGAGATCCATAATTCGAACAAGGAGCGAAACGTTCTTCCATTACTATTTTTAGTACTTCCGGAAAGATACAATACTCAACTTCGTTATCCTTTGCTTTTTGTAATACGTTTTGAGAGATTATTCATTTTCATCCAGAAGATCGTTTCCACTTTTGTAATGATCAGGAACATTCCAAACAATTCCGAACAATTGTTCAGTTACATTATTATTATTATTAATGAAGAACGTTTCGTAAACCAGATTGATGATAGTCGTTTTCGGCATTGTAAAGCGATCGTTACTGTTCCTAATGGTTTAACCCCATCATTCATCCATCACTATTCAGACACATTATAAAAACCCACACCACCAACACCCACCCCACACACATTATTATTATTATTATTATTATTATTATTATTATTATTATTATTATTATTATTATTATTATTATTATTATTATTATTATTATTATTCTATACCAATGGAACCACCACCACCATGATATACCTTTATTCATCTCTAAGAATCACTTCTCTAGTTCTTAAGTTATTTTGTATTGAAAAATCCATCGAAAGATACTACAGTGACATCACCTGGGTAAGGTTATATTGAGAACAATGAAATTTGTAAGAACACTGAGAACCATTTTCAGCCATTGATAATGATCAATCAAGGGCTAAGATTAAATGAGGGATTAAATGAGTTGTTAACCTTAAGATTAAATGAGAAGGGCAATATTGTAAAATAAACAAATCATCCAAATAACCCCAAAATCACATGTCGATCAACATTCATCAAATTCTTTGAAGCATAGTCAAACTACATTCATCAAGAAAAATCCCAAAACATCCTAACAACCCCCAATCGATCAATATTGTACCTAAGAAATAATCTTCATCATATTCTTTGAACTAGTATCTTCATAGATTAGTTTGTGTGGGTGTTTGTAAATCAATTGGACTATTATTTAACTGCATACTCACTAGTAAGTTCATCATTCATGGACCTTAGTCGATCAACATTCATCAGATTCTTTTCTAGTTTAACTGATACTCACTTGTTAGTTTATCTTTATCTTGTTGTGTGGTTGTTGCTAGAAAATTAGCTAAAACACACTACTCAATTAGTATATTGAACTATTAGGTTTTTAATTAGGCAATTTTATTAGAATTGAGAACTTATTGTTTTATTGGTCCATTGGTGAATAATTAGGTGTTATTTGTTTATAGATTTGTGTATATTTATTGTTAGAAAGTTCAAAATTATGATGTGGTCTGGAGGATTTGTTGAGTTTTCGTAGGGCTTTTAGATAGTTAGTATATGTGTTTGTACATTTACAAGAATATTGATGATTTGGTTCAAAATTGTTTTTTGTTAAGTTATAGCTAGTAAACAAGTATTGATATGTTAAGAAAGAATGATGAATCGTTGATATTCACGTTTATGTCACTATCAATAAATTGTTGTTATTCAGTGGTAGGTAATGTCGATCTTTAAAAAATTGCAATTAATTATTGAAAAAGTAAAAGCTAATTTGTGTTGATATTTCTTAAAATAAACTTAAAAAAATTCAAAAGTAAATAACTAACATTTGTTAACTAGTTAATGCTTATATGGATAAGGGATATGATGTGTGTGTATCAGTATATCACATATTTTTCACAATTGTATCGGATTTGATCAATGTATATGTAAGTTTACATAGGGGCGGATACATAAACTTTTTGTAGGGTGGGTACATTTCGGCTCGACCGGTGACTGATCATCGGACTCAAAAGTCAAAACTCGAAAACACAAAGACTGGAATCGTGGAGGATTGAATTGGGACTCGGAACTCGAAAACATAGAGGCTAGTCTGATCGGACGATCACAGAGGCTGGTATCACAGAGGATGGAAGTCTGGAACTGGTTTGATCAGACTAGCGCTGGAGCATTGGGCAAGGAAAACCGATTCTGGTCGGTTTTAACTTCATCATTTCCTTCACCAATATACAAGTTAACATAATAAAACATAATCTAAATACAAACATATTATTCAACAATAAAAAGAAGGAGAAAACAAAAAGAAAAATAATAATAATAAAATTTCGTTTCTTTTCAAAAGAAGGAGAGTAGTAGAAATTGAAGACATTTGGCCTGATAATAATCATATACTAATAATATTTGCAAGAGTTAGGGAAATGGCACGAGATTTGAGCTGGACCTAGGTTGGGCACATGCCCACCGTTCTTGTATGCTATTTCCGCCCCTGAGTTTACACATGTGTACATAAACATACTTCAGCTTAAAAAGTATTTACCCATATGTAAATTGAAATTAAGCAATTTACACATGTGTAAATAAGCTCTTTACACATGTGTAAATCATCTTAGTTAATATTGCATTTGTATATTAAAGCAACTTTCGCATGTGCACATTGAAACAATGGTATTAGAAGAAAGAAGTATGATAAAATAGGTGTAATTATGCATTTTACACATGTGTAAGTAGGTTGTTTACACATGTGTAAGTGAGCAGTTTGCCTCATCTATACATATGTAAGTCAACCGAATTATTTGTTTAGAGTAGCATTATAAACACATGGCTTAATGGTATTGTACTTTTGTCAATTTGACCAGACACATTTTAAAGAAAATGGTACATTCTGCAATGGGTGGTAACTGACATAGAGAATTTTGAGAGGCCAATTGTAGAAGCCTATAAAATTATGCAAAGATTATACTTTGGAAAGCTATATACGCTGAGAAAATGTGATCAAGAACGCATTGGAGTTTGAAAGAGACAAAAATGGAATAAAAACTAGATGATATTATGGATTATTACTTGATTCTATATTATTGTGGTTAGGATATATCAATGATTTCAAATTATTTTTTATGTTATTGCGGTTAGTATATTTCAAGTAGGGGTGTTCAACGAAAGGAATAACGAACTTTCGAATTATTCAAATCGAATTTCTCGAGTTTTTAATATTTTTACCTGAATTCGTATTCGATTCGTATTCGCTTTAAAATTCAATATATTCGATTCGAATCGACTTTGAATAAATTCGATTTAGTCCAAATTCACCATAAATAATAAAGTGTTTTACTTTTAGTTTTAAAACTAATACAAACTCTTTATTTTAACATATAATATACAAATCTGAAAAATTGATAAACAACGATATGTCAAATGCGGGAATAGTAAAAATAGAATAGAGTATAGTTTGTTAGAGTTTTGTGATGTAGAAGGTAATATGTAAAGTATGGTTATGGCAAAAGTTGTAGATACTATGGATTCTTAGAGTTTGACCCAAATTTAGAAGTTCATTTTTTCAATGTGTATATTTGTGTATATAATAATGTGTATGTGTGTAATATATATATTTAAAACATAAACATGTATAGTTTTTATTCGAATTTCGAATCGAATTTAAAATCATAAATTTGTATTCGATTCGTATTTAATTTATAGGACTCGAATTCGAATTGAATCGAATTCGAATTCTTAATAATCGAATCGAATTCTTGGTAATCGAATCGAACTAATTCGAATTTAAATTTTTGTAATCCGAATCGAATTCTAAACACCCCTAATGTCATGGATTATAACTTGGGAAATTTAATGCTTTGATTTTTGAATAAAGCTATTTTGGTTTAAATCTTACTTGTTGGTCAATATAATAATTTTAATTTTTGCTTAATACACTCTTGGATGAATTCACAATTTACACATGTGTAGATCATATAAACTAAAAAAATAAGCCTGAATGTCACGGTTTACACATGTATAAATAATAATAATTAAAATAAGCGCGCACACACACTCGCGCACAACACACACACACACACACACACACACATATATATATATATATATATATATATATATATATATATATATATATATATATATATATATAGATGTACACATGTGTAAGTTATAGGAAAGATAAAAAACATAGATATCAAGATTACACACACACACACACATATATATATATAGATATACACATGTGTAAGTTATAGGAAAGATAAAAAACATAGATATCAAGATTTACAGATGAGTAATTCATAACAGTTGAAGAAACAAGCATAGATTTGGATATTTACACATGTGTAAATTATAATACTTAAAACAACAAGCATATATATAAAGGTTTACACACGTGTAAATCATGATAGGTAAAAAATAAGTATAAATATGTAAATTTATACACGTACAAACTATAACAGTAAAATAAAGGAATAATATAAGCATTAACATAAAGATTTACTCAGGTGTAAAAAAATGAAAAATAAATTATTCTTGTATAAAAACTAGCGATTAAGCAAAAAAAAAGAAAAAAAAATTCCTTTAGAGAAATGTGTGGTCCAGAATGGTTCTCTCAGTTCTCAAATAGGAGTTGGTTCTCTTAGGATCCCTACCCTATATATACATATAATTGCACACTTAAGGCAATGAATCGTCATAAAAGAAATGCAAGCACTCTCATATCGTATATATCCGGTTAGAGTGACTAACCAAGAGTGGGGATGTCAACACAATAGATCTATTCATGCGTTTCTAGGCTAAATCCATAGTTAATGGTTATGATAAACTAATTCACGAGGGCTTTAGCGAGTACTCTTAAACATATCGTCTCATGTACACCGATCGGCTAGGAATTCATTCTAAAACAAGTAAACAATGCATGCTTTTCCCCAAAACATAAAGCAGTAAAAAGGGGCCGTGAGAACTCACCTCAAGTCCGCGTGTAGTCTAGCAAAAGTGTATGTCCGACAACTAGGTATCCCGACCTATACGTCCTATATATATACATGGGTACCTTAGATTTAAACAAAAGCAATCCATGGTACTCATGATTCACCCAATCTCTAGCGGTATGTTTGTTTAGCTTATCTTGGTGACATCTATGTTGATAAAATCATAGTTTTGATAGGAAAATAGATCTTGGTTCCTATCACATGTTATTAATTATAATACATATATTCTTATTAGAAAATGAGTTATATTGTCCACAACTACACCTGATCCTTGTTATATGTACACACAACATCACATATATGTGCATTTACACATACACACGCGTATTTATACACATATATCTACATATGTATATTCCAACACATAACCATAGGTAGTTATGTCCATGGGACCTACACTTGCACATATATACCCATATACATATGCAATTTGGTAGTCCATACACATTACTATCCATGCCTTTGAGTTTATTATACACATACATACATACATACATACATACATACTATATATACATACGCACGCACACATATAAATACATATACGTGGATCTTGCTTACACATCTATTGTTATTAAAACATGCTAATATTATAACTTGAATCACTTACATGTTTGTAAACGTATACATGTGTGTATTTATATATATATATCATGCATACATACACACATACGTGTATATATTCACACACGCATACACATATACATTATATTATTGTGTTGATTTGTTTGGAAACATTAACGTGAACCATGTGATTACTAATCAAAGTAAGGAAGCAAAAGTGTTTAGGGTTCATACCTCCTAGTGGATCCAAGAAGGAATGTAAGATACTAGCTATCCTTAGTTGCTCCTAGGACTTGATGGATGGGTGTGTGTGTGTGTCGCAAATGGGGAGAGGAAAGAGAGGTTTGTGTGAGCTTGTGGTGTGATGATCTTCTACACAAGGCCTCCTTATATACTGGTGGAGGTGGGAAGGAAGTAGGATGGTGATTAACACTTTGGGAAGGTCAACTCTTATGGAACTATGGGTGATTAAGAATCTTATTATGTTTTGGTTACCAATCATATTTGTCTCAAATCTTACTAGCGTATCTCATGTCCAAGTCTTGTCTTAGATGGAGACTAATCTTATGATTATGTTGGATGGATTCCTAGCATAAGTGACATTACAAGAGATCCTCTTGGACTTCTAATCAACACATGTGTAATTAGGAGTTGACTTTGGTTAAAAAAAGATTAGAGGGTGTTAGGGGGGGAGACGGTTTGGGTATACCAAGAAAAGGGGTCACCATGTCTTGTTTAGGCAAGTATCTTGACATAGGTTTATGATGCTTTGGAAGATCTATCCATTTTAGTGTAGGGTTAAATCACATTACGCTTTCTAATCATAGAATCCCCTTTCTTAACCAACTTACAAGATGGTGACATATCACTAGATTATGTTCGCTCAAGAACTTATAATGTGACTATTATAGGAGTTTAAAGTTCTACATCTTTCCATAATGTGATAACACTTATGTTGGTGGATGATTAGATGTGTTGTGTTTTAAAAAAAAAGATCTTGTAACGGTGTAAGGGGGCGACGGCTAGGAGGGTTCCAAGAAGTCAAGGGTTAGCTAGTTTGGGTTAATAATCTTCTATGTTTCCAAGTGATTAAGGGATCTTCCTATATTTGGCTAAAGTCTTGAAGTTGACTAAGTGAGTATGGAAATTAAGGAACATAATCTTGTCTTAGGATCATATTACCTAGTCAAGTGAAGTGACTATACATAGATTATGTTGGAACATAATCTCTTAAACCTTCTCCGTACATAAGATCATTCTAGATTCTAAATTAACATGTGCTAACCATGGGATTGACTTGAATAAAAAAAATAAAAAAAGATTTGGTTTGATATGGGGAAGGGGGTGGTGGCCGAAAACAAGAAGAAAGGAAGGAAGAGACACTTAACTATTGGGGTAATCCAACATTATAGATCTAAGATGTCTAAGGAGTCTTGCTAAATATGGTTAAGTCCTAAATCCCTTAGGTTGGCAAATCATTGAAGAATACAAAGATAAGACACTTCATTAAAGTGCTTTAGTGTCTAGAATTAGTGGGACAAAATGGAAAATGGTGGTAGCTATATAAGGTTAGGAAGCTTTATAAATCCTAGTGTTGATGAATGGTTTAACCATTTTTAGTTAGTAAAAAGGTATAGTGGAATAATTCATTAAATATGGGACAAAATGGATGTAAGAACTATATTAATTATGTCTTATACTCTCTTGCACATGTGGGTACTTATACATACATACATATATATATATATATGTGTGTGTGTGTGTGTGTCTTATGTATTTATAACCTATATGTATAGATTGGTAATTTAGAAAAAATTCTAGTTTTTATTCATAAATTCTATAACACCTCCCATTATATTATAAAATAAATGGGAATTTATACATGTTTTTGGAAAATAGTTTGTAGTCGTTTAAGTTCGTGTCACCAATGCTTATTGATATGGGCGAAATTATAGTCGTTCGGACATTGCTAGACTTTCTCGGGGACTTATGCATATAAAATGATGTGAATTATGCATGGAAAATTAATTGTTGACTAGAAAGTGTATGGATTTTGACCTGGAAAAGTGGCGGGTGTCACATTCTCCACGTGTTGAGGAAATTTCGTCCGCGAAATTCGACGTGACTTATCTGATACCGGGGAATCCTTGAAGAGAGAGAGGTACTTTCGCTTCATTTGGTCCTCGCGTTCCCATGTGAACTTGGGTCCGCGTCGGGAATTCTACCGAACTTTAACGAGTTTAACTCGGCTACGTCTCAGCTTCTGGACTTTCCAGTCCGTGACCTCGTCCGGTTCTTCAACAAAATGAAGTTGATCGTCGATCTGAATTTCCTTGGGCGAAATGATCAACGATTCATCCGATAAGCACTTTTTGAGGTTCGACACATGGAACGTGTCATGAACTCCACTTAGCTCGTCGGGCAAATTAAGCTTGTACGCGACTGGGCCAAC
This sequence comes from Ambrosia x helenae, assembly GCA_030844895.1. NCBI lineage: Eukaryota > Viridiplantae > Streptophyta > Magnoliopsida > Asterales > Asteraceae > Ambrosia > Ambrosia x helenae. The sequence continues at coordinate 19,724 of JAUTDX010004870.1, read as the reverse complement.
TCTTGCCAAGATTTCAAATGGACCAATATATCTTGGATTTAGCTTGCCGCGTTTACCAAAACGGGGTACTCCTTTCCAAGGAGAAACTTCCAGAATCCAATACTCACACGTGGAGAACTTAGCATACAACTTCTCATTCTTCAGTAGCTCAAGGATCAACTTCAAATGCTGCTCATGCTCCTCTTGAGTTCGTGAATAGATCAATACATCATCAATAAAGACAATCATGAACTTGTCCAAATACGACTTGCGTACTCTATTCATCAAGTCCATGAATACTGCTGGTGCGTTGGTTAGTCCGAAAGGCATGACTAGGAACTCATAATGACCATAATGCGTCCTAAAAGCCGTTTTAGGTATGCTTTTCCTCTTGCACACAAAGTTGATGATATCCAGACCTCAGATCAATCTTAGAGTAGTAACTAGAGCCTTGCAGCTGATCAAACAGATCATCAATCCTGAGGATATGATACCGATTCTTGATGATAAGCTAGTTCAGTTCTCGGTAATCTATGCACATACGGAAGGATCCATCCTTCTTCTTAACGAATAGCACAGGTGCACCCACGGGGAGAAACTTGGCCGAATAAAACCCTTGTCCAACAACTTCTGTAATTGGCTCGATAGCTCTTGCATCTCTGATGGCGCTAGACGATACGGTGAACGGCCGATCGGTGCTGCTCCATGTGCTAAATCAATACGGAACTCCACCTGTCTCGGAGGCAGCAATCCTGGAAACTCTTCAGGAAAGACCTCCGGAAAATCTCTCACGACAGGGATGTCTTTGATCTTCAGCTCCATCGACTTCTTCTCCATCACGTGTGCTAGAAATGCACAGTAGCCCTTGCGAAGGCACTTCTGTGCTTTCATGCAACATATAATCCGTAACGTGGCTCGACTGTTCTCTCCTTTGACCGAGAGAGTTTCACCACTAGGGAGAGGAATACGGAAAATCTTTTCACGGCACACAATCTCCACATGGTTCCTCGATAACCAATCCATGCCAACAACCACATCGAAACTTCCCAACTCGATGGGCAGTAAGTCGATACGGAACTCATGATCTCCCAAGTTTAAGGTACATCCTTCAATGACTTCTTCCGACTCAATAACCTTACCATTGGCCAATTCTATGGAATAGCGAGTGTCCAACCTACTAGAGTCTACCCCTACGGTACCCTTAAAGTCGGTCGACACAAAGCTTAAATCGGCACCAGTATCGAAGAGTACGGAAGCATAAGTGTTGTTAACAAGGAACGTACCGGTAACGACGTTGGGATCCTCACGAGCTTCACCAGCTCCAATCACAAAAGCTCTACCGCGAGCCTGGTTCTTCAACTTTGGGCAATCCTTCTTGAAGTGATCCGCGGCACCACACTTAAAGCACCCTGGTTTCTTGGAAGGGTTACCAGCAGCCTTAGCACGGCAGCGGGAAGTCTGATGCCCGATCTTCTTACATTAGTCACAACGAATGCTGTCACATGATATGGCATGGTGATAGTTACACTTGTTGCAAAGTGGATGCGGTCCACTGTACTTCTTGCGGGGCTCGGCCGCAGCAGTAGTAGTTGCAACAAATGCCTGGGCTATCTCCAGTTTCTTTCCAGACCAATTTCCACCATTCTTACCCTTCTTGGTGTCTGACCACTTCCTTTTGTCACCCGCGTTTCCTCCTTTATCAACCTCCTACTTAAGTAATGCGCCCATACGCACCGGGTCATCCGTAAGACTATGAGCGAGGGTGACAGCTCCTTGAATGGTGTGGGTTCAGCAGCAGTTACCATGCTGTAAATCTTAGGGGAGAGACCCCAAATATACCTTTCAACCCTTTTATATTCTGGAGTAACCATGTGGGGTACCAGACGAGACAGCTCATGAAAACGAGTAGTGTAGGCGGTGATCTCTGCTCTAGTCATAGTCATAGTCAGAATCCAAAACTCTGACTCAAGTTTCTGTAGCTCACTTCGGGGGCAGTACTTCTTTATCAGCATGGATTTCAAGTCGCTCCACGAGAGACCTTATGCAGCATCTCTACCTAGAGTCTGGACTTGTAGATTCCACCAAGTCAACACCTCATCCTGGAAGGTGCAGGTAGCGTACTTGACCTTCTGATCCTAAGCACATCCACTAATATCTAAAACTGATTCCATTTTCTCAATCCAACGACAAATACCGATTGCTCCTTCAGACCCACGAAAACTCCATGGCTTGCAAGCCATGAAAGTCTTGTAGGAACAGCCATGAACTGTGTTCTCACTTCTGTGTCATAGATAATGAGACATCATCAATAACAGTAGGGATTACAAGGTCATAGGAAGTACAACAATTCGATATCGTAACATTGTCGTTGTCACTCGTCCTTCGCCTGCCATTTCCGCTAGATCCACCACTAGAGTCTGCGTGGTTAGCGTCGTGCTGCGCAATGGCTTGCGTAATCACGCGGGCTAGCTCTTCGGACGTGGTTGGGAATGTGCTGTTCTCGGTATTGCGGGTGTTCTTTCGGGGCGGCATGACTTCTTTCTATCATATCAGATATAAAAAGAATGAGACACATATTTATCAAAAATATTGTCAATCAAGTGCGCTTGAATAAACAATCATGAGATCCACAATAACCGAGACATGTGTTTTCACACAACCATCGGGTACAATGACAATAATGCATACTCATATATAATATAACATATAACAAGAATACCTAACTAAATCATAGCATAAACAGATAATAATAGAGAGAAATCAATAAACCAAACATCGTCATTTCATTAATTCGTTTCTGTTTTTGTACATCGGTTCGATATTATCAATTGGAAAATCTTTATCGAAAATCAATTTGTCATGTCCTTCCAACATATAGGATCCTTCCATTTCATCAGGAAATTTGAATATGTTTTTCTCTTCAGACTCAAGTTCTGAAGTGACTACCACATTTTTATTTTTCTGATTATAATCGGACTTCACCTCACAGTTTAAAACTTTAACACAAGATGTTGTGTCTTTCAACTCTGATGTGGTATTATTCTTTGAAAAACTTTTATTCATTTCTAAAATTTCTTGCTTTAATGATTCAATTTGATTTAACAAATCTTTTTCATTTTTTCAAAAACTTTATTTTCATTTTGACATTTTTCATGTTTATTTGCTAAGTTCTGTTTGTCCTCAAGAATTTTCATTACTTCATTTTTCAATTTGACACACTCAGAACAGTTAGCACATTCAGATTTTGAATTTACCCCAACATCTGAATTATTACCATTCTCAGAATTTACATCAACATTTGATGCATCACTTCCTCTTGATTCACTCTGTTCTGAACTTGTATCAGAACTCAAATCACTCTTTGACAATTCACTTGAATCATCATTTCCCATTAATTTGTTTGACAAGACACACAACATTACTTTTAACACCTTCTTTGTTAACACACTCATTCACATTAACCATTTTATCAGTTGATTGCACAGCTGGAGCTATTATGTTTCCACAATAATCAACAATAGGTGGTGTAACAGATTGTTGAATTGTAGATGTAAAAACTTGTTCCCATGTTTGCTTTTGTTGTAATGCAGCTTTTAACTGATCTTCACTTCTTGACACAAGATAAAAATATGGATTTGTCATTTTTCAACAATTATTATTTCAAAAATTTTCAAAAACAATCGTGGGTTCGAACCAACACCTTTTCGACCTTTCAAATAGGTCGAATGAAAACCAGAATTGGTTCGACCTCAAGAATGAAAATCTTTGAAAATCACAGACTTGGTTCGACCTGAATATGAGCTTCGTTCGACCTCCCATTAGGTCGAATGAACAAACACTTTAAAAATTTTGATTCGACCTTAAAAAAATTTTCATTCGACCTAATTTTTTTTTCATTCAACCTAAAAAAAATTTCATTCGACCTAAACAATTTCTAGTTCGACCTAAAAATTTCTGGTTTGACCTCCCGATGCTCTCATTCGACCTTTTCAGGTCTGTTCATCATCTTCAACCCCAAGAACACGAATCAGATCGGTTTTTGACAAAATTTTCCCCAAATGTAATGAAACTTGATAGGTTTTGCTTGGAATTGAATTTAGACAAACATTTGTGAAAGAATTTTTGAAAACAACATCAAATTCAACTCCAATTTAATCCAAAACCATGTTTTTATGAAAAGCTTCAAATTTCTAGGGTTTTGAACTTTTAAACCAGAATTTTAATCTGTTTTCATCAATTCAGATCAGGTTGCAATCGTGAAATCGAGCCTTTGCTCTGATACCACTTGAGAATTCGTTTTAGAATCGTAATCACGAACCGTGATCTCACGAATACCAACCGTAGGGTGCGAAATCCCCTCCGGTTGTGCAAAATGATTCAGAAATAAATAGTAACGATCGTGATGAAAACAGCTAACGAATCACCGGGCAATTTCCATAACTTTACTCGTGTATTAGATCAAATCAAAGATATTACAGATGAATAACCTAGACCTAATACAGAGAATCACACACACACACAAACTGAGGAGAAGCTCAAATGATTAACTAACTATTCAACTTAACTAACTTTTCCCTATTTATATGTAAACTCATTCGACCTCTTGCAAGGGTCGAATGAGTCCCTTCGACCTAGCGAGGGTTCGAACCAAAACCTTATGTTTTTTGGTTCGACCTTTCATTTAACCAAATCAAACTTTACAAACAAATCTCCTCGACATACAATACCAGATCACTAGCTGGGGACATACATGAATAATGCACTTACAGTCCCCCCCTATAAAGAATATGATTATATACTTGCAGCTTAAATAATGAACCACGTTTCTCTATGTTAATTTAAAACTTCCCTCTTAAATTCAAACTTAGGGGCTTAACAACTACCAACAGATATACATAACATCTGCTACTTAAGAGGTGAGGTCGATTATTACTCTGAACAACTGTTCGTGAATCGAGATTAATAACAAACAGATTTTGTTGAGCCACATATTTTTCTGAATATTTTAAACTGATTAATGACATCATTTTTCGCATCACATAGGCATTGTTGCCTATCTCTACGTTTGACAACTTAACTTTCTTATGTCACTCACGACTCCTATATTATAGTAAGTATAGATATAATATATTATGTTTATATTTTTTTTAATTTAGAAATTGATACATGTACTATATACTTATTTTAATATAAATTCTTATAAGCAAAATAAGTTAGTCAAAATAAAAAATCTTCGTATTTTATTAAAGAAAAAACAAATCTATGTGTTAGTGTCACCAGATCCATGTGGTCATTTAAAGTGTTTGAAACCTAGTTTTTTTTTTTTTAAAGCCGTTACCATAACCTCTAATTATCAAACACTTTAATTATTTATGAAATGAAAATGATGGAAATCTTTGTCACTGTACACTCATATATATTTTTGTCGGAAATCTTTAGTCCTAGAAAACGATGTTTTAATAGGCCTAAACCAAAAAAAAGGACATACATATAATCTTTATTATTTCCAAATGTAGAAATTGTTAATATAATAAAATATCTTATAAGCAAGTTTATATTTGTTTATTAACTTTTCTGATACATATCACAGTCAACTTAAGTGTTACATGTATACGAACCTTTTTTTTTAACCGTAAGGTTCATTAGAAACGAGTGTAACCTAGCTCTATATTTGTCCAAAAGATACACGGTCGCCTTCAGTTCCCCAATAAGATCTTCCATCTGAACAGGCTTGTTATCGAACTTAAACCCATTTCTCGCCATTCAAATGCTCCAACACCCTATGATGATGATGATACCGTGCAGAATATCTCTAGCGTGACCCGATAACCAAACATGATTACGATTCTCCATAAGGTCCTTCAATGAAAAAACAAAGAACCGTTGGACCCTACACCACGAACTAACATGTTTCCAAAGAACCGAAGCAAAAATACAAGCAGAGAGGAGATGATCAACAGTTTCCTCAGCGTCACCACAAAGCGAACATGAGACATCATCAACTGCACCTCAAGGCCACCGTAATCGGAATCTTTCCCATCTCTGTGCGCCACGTGAAGACATTACACTTGATAAGAAGCCACTTGTACCACTCGAAAACAGATATATCACTTTAATCTCTTTCTCTTTGGAACACCCTCCTCACCGCTCCCCACACTGAAGACTCCATCTTTGTCCCCCACTCCCTTCCCTTCCGTCACTTGTCTCTAAGATGTCAACAGCCGCCGACAAAGCCTCCAAGTGTGCCATTTTTACCCTTGCTATATCCCGGAGTTGGGGATCTTTGTGACACCACACATTTTTAGGTTAATAATTTAACCTAACTCTAGGTAACTTACACATACGTACATGACATTATTGTTGAATAGAGTTAGTTAAGGGAATCCTACAGTACACTGTTACATCACAATAACTCATGTAACGGTAATTCGGAGAGTTACCAAAACACACACACGAGTCTTGTACCCCGAACATTGGTGATAGGTCAAATAGATATTTTTAGATATGTAACTGGATGATTATTTATGTGAAATACTATGTTATATGACTTCAAGCTTAATTGTTAATCGTTATCTAAATTTTCTGAAATATGTACAATTACGTTGACGTTACAATGAATATTATATTATATATATGAATGTTAGTTTTTATTTTTTTTATGTAATTTTAGTGGGCCAAATATTATTAGAATAATTACCAAGCCTAAGTTCAGGTAACGGGTCCATTTAGAGGTAAAAGATACCCGGTCGCCTTCAATTCCCCAATTATATCTTCCATCTGAACATGGTTGCTATCAAACTTAAACCCATTTCTCGCCATCCAAATGCTCCAACACCGTATGATGATGATACCGTGTAGAATATCTCTAGCGTGACCCGATAACCAAACATGATTATGATTCTCCATAAGGTCCTTCAATGAAAAACAAAGAACCGTTGGACCCTACACCACGAACTAACATGTTGCCAAAGAACCGAAGCAAAAATACAAGCAGAGAAGAGATGATCAACAGTTTCCTCAGCGTCACCACAAAGCGGACATGAGACATCATCAACTACACCTCAAGGCCACCGTAATCCAAATCTTTCCCATCTCTGCGTGCCACGCAAAGACATTACACTTGATAAGAATCCACTTGCACCACTCGAAAACAGAAATGTCACTTCAATCTTTTTCGCTTTGCAAACACCCACCTCAGCGCCCCCACACAAAAGACTCCAACTTTGTCCCGGCTACCTTCCATGTCGTCACTTGTCTCTGAGATGTCAATAGCCGCCGAAAAGACTCCAAGTGAGCCATTTCTAACCTTTCTATATCCAAAGTTGTGGCTCTGTGTGACACCACACATTTTTAGGTTAATACTTTAACGTAACTCTAGTTAACTTACACATATGTACATGACGTTATTGTTGAATAGAGTTAGTTAAAGGAATCTTACAATACACTATTACATCACACTAACTCATGTAACGGTAATTCTGAGAGTTACCAAACACACACACATGAGTCTTGTGCCCCGAACATTGGTGATACGTTAAATACATATTTTCAGATATGTAATTGGATGATTATTTGTGTGAAATACTATGTTACATGACTTCATGCTTAATTGTTAATCGTTACGTGAATTTTCTGAAATATGCACCATTACGTTGACGGTACATTGAATATTATATGATATTAATGTTAGTTTTATTGTTTTATGTAATTTTAGTGGGCCAAATATTATTAGAATAATTACCAAGCCAAAGTTCATGTAACGCGTCCATTTAGAGGTAAAAGCCTACACAAAACCCGCCTAAAGGGCCTAAGACCCATTTAAAACCCCATGTAACTTGTTTTTAAGAAAAAATAAATAAAATAAAGAAACCCTAATAGCCTATTTGCATCCATGAGCTCCCAAACTCCATTACCCTTCACCTTCAATTCAACCAAGCAATCTTTGATCTTATCAAGCATACAAGGTGATTAGGTGTTGTGTAGATCTTCCAACAACATCTAAATCAAGACTCTTCTAGCAACTAGTAAGGTTTTTCATATTTTCTTTTAGATCTTCTTATGATTTTATAGATCTACATATAATTTTATAGGTCTAAAAACCCTAGTATCTAAACATCATTACAATCAAGTGAATGTGATATGGATTGTTAGAATATTCATATGATGGATGATTTGCTTCGATTTACTTAATCAATTGTTAACTAGGGTTTGGAATGATGAGAAATGTGCTATTAATATGATTTTATATGTTTATGATGAGATTTTGTGTTATTATGGTTTATGTTAGTGATTGTTTTTTATGATAAAAGTTTTTGGATAGATTTATTGTTGAATTTTGTGTGAGTCATATCTTGATGTTAACATGTCTAAATTGAGTCATTCTTGAGCCTATAGTGTTGTATTTGAAACAAGGGTTCCAGAAAGTCCAACCATGTATGTTTTAGATGTGCCTAGGTATTTATTTTGGATTTAAAAAACTGATGTCAAAGCTGATTTCTAACAGCAGATTTGAGTCCACGTGCGAGAGTCATAACTATCACGTATTTTAAAAATAGGGGCTTCCATGAGTGTCAAAACGTTTTCATGTGGTCTCACCTTAAAAGATTAAATACACGATTTTTGGTGATTTGTCTCGTAACCTGACTCTAACCGCTCATCTTAAACACCTTGTTGTGATGAATATTTTTTCATAAATTCTCAAAATGTCTATATCACAAACTAAAAATAGTGACAAGCTGAGAAAATACATGAGAACACTCTGTAAAATTTGTAAAGTCTAATTTTGAGATATGTATTTTATAAAAATTCGTTTTTGTACCTCAAAATCTGCCTACAAAACGCAGATTTTGGAAACTAATGATATTTGCTTAAATGATGATTTCCTTGACCCTATGATGCATATATTGCATAAAACATGGTTACTAGTTGTTAAATGATGTTAGTTAATGGTGTGACATCGTTTCATGATTTTGCTGTGTTTTCTATGAAAGTGATACTCTATCTGTTTAGACTATTTGGTAACTATAAACTCACGTGAAAAATTGTATGATGGTTTGAATGACATAGAAGTTTAATGGTCACCAACTGGTCATCAGGTTAACTTGTTATATGTTATTACACTTGAGTCACATAAACACCTTGATCATTAAGAGTCGTTTGGGTAAAAGGTTTTGTAGAATTGCATGAACATGTACTTATAGTATAACACTTGTAATAGGGAGTCGTTAGCAGGTCACCTATTCTCACTTGTGGAATTTGGATTTTTGCTTAACGCAACCTAAAGTGAGTTTCACTACCTTTTATGAAAGTATGCATCCGTAAGGGACTACTTTATTCCTAGAAAGGACCACTTATATTCCTGATTTCCTGGGATGACTCTTCTTTTACTATAGTTTAAATTCATACATGTAGTTAGCTAAACGACTTCTATCATGATAGTCCCTACTCTTATACCGAATTAGTTATCAGAGACAAACGAGGTATTAGTTGATATCTCTATTAGGTTGTGACAGACCTCACACAAAGTTGGGAGCCGGGAGTGAACTTTTGACTTTAACTTATGACCATTGTTGATAAGCAATGGTGGAAGGCACAAACTCATTTTAGTCAGTTAGCTACCCAAACATGTATTTAAAATTGTGGTAAACTACTTTAACTTTTGGTTACTAAAACTTGTGAACTCACTAGCTTTATGTTGACACAATTTAGCATGCTTTCTTAGGAATTATCAGGGTACACTTGGACTAGGGCGTTGTTGGGGAGTCTCATGCATTGTTTACCAAAACGTTTCAAGTACATTAGGAATATTTGGTTATCATAGTGTTGCACTCGTTGTGCACTTAGTTGTTTTTGTCTAAATTTTAATAACCTTATTTTGTTTCCGTTGTAAACTATTAAAAAATGTTTACAGACTCATGTTGAATGAGAAAATGTTGTTTTCAAAATTCATATAGTGGTCGTTCAACATGATCAATTATTTGGATCATGATATGTCACACGCCTTACGGTATAACCTCGCAGGTGGAATTTGAGAGTGTGACACTCTTTTCCAGCGCCACTTATGCATAATCAGCATAATCACCTTGGATGTCAATAATAACTCGTAAAAGTCATAGTACAAGACAAATTATTAAAAATATACTTGGCGAACTAAACGATTAAATACTAAAAGGTTTATTGTCTAACGGTATAATGTATAAAAGTGTTTGTTAAGACTAAAGATGTTGTCCCTTTGTGTATAAAATTCGATATTTTAAATGTAAATGTAAGTTAATTTGTTGTTCTTAAAAAAAACTGAATATATAATTAAACACACACATTATATATTACAGGCTAATTACAAATCATCACTAAACATAGTTTAAACACAACCAAACCAAAACTACAAATACATCCAAATTCGATATGTTCAGATTACACGGGACCAAAAAACAAGATCTTTGTATAGTGCTATGTAGAACTTATGAGTTGTAATGAGCTATATATAGGAGAAGAAAATATAATCAACATGTTATCTTAAAAGCCATCATGATAACATGTTAAACTCAAAATAGTTTTACATATATACACATATAAAATCATTTGATTTTTTTTAGAATGATTAACTCACACACCCTCTAATCCTATTCCTAAATCAATACTAATGTCCGTGATAATAACAATAAGGTTGGGTGGTATCGGGGTAGCGTCCCTGCCACATTAGCCCTATAACACCCCATACACCAATGTGTGGGCGCCTTTCAAGGGCGCTATTGGTGACTTCGCCAACCAAATAGAATTTTGTTTTTTTTCTCTCCCTGTTTCTTTATAATTATCCATTGCATGGGTGGTAAAAGGAAGAGACAATGGAGCCTCATTGTCTACGTGACATAAATGTGGCGCAATGAAGTCCTTAGAGGCTCCATTCTATATCACCCAACCTAAATGCAATGGGAAGCGATTGAATTGTAAGGAAAGTAAATAAATGGTTTGCTGCAAAAAAAAGTGAACACCCATAAGAAAAATCAAAATCCATAAGCACAATTAATCAGGTTTAATAAAGATGTTTGTTTTTCGATTTTAATTCCAAATCTAATGGAAATAAATAGAATTGATTGAGCAACATTGCAATAATACCACATGTTGATCAGTTCTGAATGTATGTAGCGGAAAACATAAAATAATTGATACCTGATAGATTGGTGAGACCAACAACTGATGCAGAGTGATTGAGTGTTGGAGGACGATATCTTGTCAATGGGTTGGGTTCCCTTTAGGGTGTATCGTTCTGGTGGCTAAGAAGTTCTTGAGGAACTCAGTTATGAGAGAGAGAGAGAGAGAGAGAGAGATGAGGGGGACAATTTCGTGAAGGTTATGGTGTTATGATTCAGACCCCTTAACGTCAAGTTATCTCTCTATTTATGCACCCAGGAGACACCCTAGTTAAAAATGTTTGCACGAGTAATTCCGTCCATAAAGGAAATACTGGTTAGTAACTTAGGGATAAAATAGTAATTCATCATTGTAATATAAATGCTAATGATGACCATAAATACATATAAGAAACATAATTTATATTTAATCTAATAGTACGTTAAAGACAAATATGTGCATAGCCGTCTTAAACGTTTTTGGTGGCCTTAAGCGAACTACAAAGTTAAGCCTTTTTAAAAACCTCTTCAATGTGAACCCTCTATTAACTGGGCTTAGACCGACAATTATAACATATAAATTTTATAGTTTGCGATGTTAATATTTTTAAAGTTATATGTTGTGGGTATAATTTATAAATGTAATATATGTTTACATTAAATTTAATTTTCTAGCTATAATTGATGCAAATTGTTTAATGAAAAAATCGTAATACACAAGTAATAGTCGTTTATTAATTTACGCAAATTAGACATTTATGATTTTTTTTATATAAAAAAAATGAGGGTCCCTAATTTTTTTTTGGAGGCCCTAAGCTTTTTACTAGCCTACTAAGCCTATTACCAACCCTAATTGTAGTTCGTCATCACAATCTTCATTCGATATGTCATGCTAAAAAGCAACTAGCAAGGAAGCAATTATCATGTTATTGCCAACACTTTTTCCCTTTAATATATATGATAGAAAGGCTATTAGGTGGGGAGATAACCAAATTGGGATATCTCCTTGTCATATAGGATGCCACTTAGGATGGGTGGTTTGTTCTCTCTTTTTTTAGACAAGCCAAGGTGTGGAGACAACCCTCCCGTTTTATTATTAATTAATTCAGTTTGTCACATTGAATGAATATTGGCCACATTGAATATTATTGGCCGTTCCATATGTCTTTGGAGAGACATGAGAGATGGAGACATGGGAGGAAGGTGTGTTTGGGACGAGGACGGAAGAGAGAAAGAGCGAGACAGGGAGTTTGGTGTCTCCATGCCAAACAGTATAATATCAGATCCTAGAATTACTAAACAAGAATTACAAAATGAATTTTATCAAATAATGGAACCCAATGTTTACAAGAAGATCATCATATTATATACACAAGGAGAGGCGTCACAACGTTTTATGAAGCAATGTAACCCTAAGACGTCTTTTACTTATTTACTTGATTAAAACTAACCCTTAAATTTATTATCTATACTACTATATAATTGATGCTGAACGGGTAAAGTTATCATTTCATATTCATATATAATGTAAAATTTGTAATTTTATTAAAATGACAAGATAAATTTAATACTACAAGTAAATTCTATTGATTAATACTTAAAGTTTAAAAGAAAAAAGCAAAACAAAAAAAACAAGAAATAAGTGGTTATTAATACAACAATCAATTAAATTCTATTGATTAATACTTGAAGTCTAAAGTAAAAGGCAAAAAAAAAAATAAAAAAAATCAATGGTTATTACAGTAAAAAGGATATGAAACCTTTGCAAAGGTCATTTACCTTTATACAATTCAAACCGACGAAGATAATGGCTTGTAGAGTTCAAATGAGAAGAGAGTGTTTAGTAAGAATAAAAAGAATAAAATCTAACCAAAATGAAGCTTTCAGTTAATATTGTATTAATTGTTAAATTGATTATTAATTTTTGTAACCCCTCTAAACTAGTTATATAAATGAAACTCATAATTCATTTTTAAAATATATTCTTCAAAATCAAAGTTTATTTAGAGTGAAGGATAATTTTGATATGTGTATGGTATATGTATGATGATTTTTTATATATGTAGGATAAACTTATGATAATCTTAATATTTGTAGGAGAAAATATATGATAATTTAGATATATGTAGAGTAATTTTTTATATGTGTAGGACAAATTTTAATAATATGTAGGATAAAGTGTTAATGACTAATTAATTTGAAAGATGGTAATTAATGTAAGAAAAGTTAAACTATTTAATAACCATTATGTTTTTTTTTATTTGAAAATTCACTTTAATTCAAACCAACTCCACAATGGCCTTCAAAACGAGGACCGAGAGGAACCAACTACAACATATACAAAGGCGATTTACGCCAATCATCCCAAGACGATTCCTTAAACTTTGTCCTATTATTGAAGCAAAAAACGACAAACTTTTAATCTCGTAAAGTATACACCTCCTACTCTTCATCTTGTTTTGAAATATCTTGGTATTCCTAGCCACTCAGATGAACCAATAGGCCATTATAATGATCCTGTTTATAATCTTCTGTTGCCATTTATTACCATTCATATCTCTATACAGCTTCAAAAGGTCTCGCACACTGTAAGCATAGATAGGACTAATACCACACCAAGAAGAGATACACGCCCAAACCTCATGAACAACTTCACAACTTGTGAAAATATGATTTGTCGATTCAACATCCAATCACACATAGAACAAATTAAAGAATTCACCTGGATGTTACGGTTAGCAAGCTCGTTTTTACCGGTATGTCCCATATCCGTTCTCCATCCCAACATCATTATGTAACTTCTTCTTTTTCTTCTCACATGAAGTTTCTTCTCATTTGATCCTCTCAATATATATATATATATATAGGGTCAAGATCGTGTACAAAGTGTTTTTTTTTGTGAGAAGTGTGAGAAGTATTAAAAATTGATACTTAGGCATCATTTTTTGAACTTAGTCGTGATGTTTTGGATTGTTTTGCCTATAAAAACACCAAACATAACAATTAAAAACCGAAAACAATGTATTTTAGGCTTAAAACTTAAAACACCATGCTAAGAACATTAGCAGTGTGTTTTAAGCGTTAAGTAGTGTGTTTTAGCTGTTTTTTAAATTTAATGACTATAATACATTGTATTGTGTTTTATATTATTGTGTTTGGTGTTTTTCAAGTTAAAACAACCTAAAACATCATTCCTAAATCCAAAACATGATGTCTACATGTCAATTCTTAGTCCTTCTCACACTTCTCACGAAAAATGTACTTTGTACAGGATCCTAAACCTATATATATATATATATATATATATATACTAGCAAAGAACCCGCGCGATGCGGCGGCGGTGATAGTTTACAAAGCAGTACTCGTTTTTGTTAGTTTATCAATCGTATGTTACATTTTATAGTAGTTAAGCTACTTTTCTTATTCGTGATATATTACAACTCTAACTAAATTTACTTATCAATCCTCACGTGCTACATCCAATGTTAATATATATTCTTATGTAAACCTGAAATGAACAAATAAATAGGCGTACATTTTTTATCAAGCAATGTAAGAAATGGTCTCCTTTCGCTGGTGACTAAGTGTATGAAATTTAAGAAAACAAAATAGCACAGTAACTTCATGATACGTAAGACCAACGAAATCTTCAACAATGTCACGGTCATCTAGTATGGTTTCATAAAATGTATCCATAACACATATGAAGAGCAAGAACAAGATTAAAAAAGGATGATATAATAGATATATTTAAGCCTGAATAAAATAATAATACACTTACGTCTTTAAGGGCCAACATTACCTGGGGTACTATGATTTGGGCCTATTATTATAATTATAACCAATAATAAAAGATGTGATTTTTTTATGTTTAAATGGGAAGGCATTTTATTTTGTGTGATGTGAGTTTTCCAGCTTCAGTTCAAATCCCTCAACCGTCAAGTTTTTTTTTTTTTTTAAGATGATTCTTTAGTTGTTCTAATTTGTATTTTTTAGATGATCCTTTAGTTGTTCTAATAAGCAGGGCACTGGGCTTCAAGTTTTTTATTTTCTTTTATGATAGAACTTGAGCTATTTTATTTTATTTATCATTCACGTGAATTTGATTGGACACTAAAATATATAGAAGTTTCAACTTTTTTTATTTTCTTTTATGATAGAACTTGAGCTTCTTTATCATTTACGTGAATTTGATTGGATACTAAAATAATATAGAAGTCTCAGTTTTAAGGTTTCCTTATTGCGTTATTTTACTACCACTAAGGCCGTAAATTTGATTGTAAACAAAAAATACATATTAGTCTTAGTTTTAAGGTTACTTTATTATGTTGTTTTACTACCACCTAAACCATACCACTTGTCCCACAATTCACAATCTACAACAATTTTACATATTTTTTAGATTTGTTTCTTAAACTATATCAAGTTGAACTTGAACCTAGATGAGTTTGGACTCAACTTTCCTATATACCTGGTCAAGATCTGTTACACCGAATCAAGTGAAAAGCATGTAGGATAAATGGTAAGTAAGAGGGAGAAGCGAAAGTGTGACTTTAAAAGACAAATGAATCTCTTGTTTGACCTTTGAATAATACCATTATCCTTTTCTCTTTGACCACTTTTCAGCAGTCTCTGCAATTTGCTGTGATTGGCAGAAAAGCAAAAATAAAAAATAAGTACATTGTAAAGGGGAGCAGCCTGTCATCTGCAGAGGATGAGCATATCCTTGTTTCTCTTGTTTGACACTTTCTATCAACCATTTTAGAAACTATTGTAGTTTGAAGAGGTCCTATGAAAGACAAAAGAGTTGATAGAACACAGATTAAAAGCCTAAAATAGGTCTAAATAATTTGGGTAAAACAAAAGTTGGTGCAGAAAAACCTCCAATACATTTCAATTTTTATCTTTAAGAGGATACATGGGTAAAATAATTATACATTAGCTTAAAAATAAATAAACCTCAAATATTACTATTACTCAAAATAAACTTCTGCATGATACATAAACATAAATCAAATGAAGAAAACATAAAGCCATAACCTTCGAATGCATATGTTTTGACATATTAATTATAGTTTGTAAATCTAATCAACACCATAAAAGCAAATTGTTGTGAACCAACCACATTTGATCCGATCCAACCCAACCAACCTATTTTACACGCTAAGTACCGATTACCATCATATTGTTACTTACCGGTTGAAGAGTGTGTGAGGTTTGGATTTGAACTTTGCCATCCTTGTCAACAAGAAGCTCTGTCAACCAAAACCCATCATAAATGTATATTATGTATAATGAAATTTATATAAAATTATATATTTGTGGACCATAATTAAATGTGATAAAAACATAAATGGCTAAGGCCAGCCGTTGTGCAGCGTGAAACTCACGACCCTCCCCACCATTTGATTGGCTCCACCTAATCCCAAGAATTCCACGCCCAAATGGAGCGTTAATTTTGAACGCCAAAAGCAAAAAACCACATTTAGCGCCGGGAAAACCACATTTAGCGTTGAGTGGGGTGGCGCTTTCCACGCAAAAGGGCACTAAAGCCCACTGTCGCACTTGGTTAGCGCTCGACTACAGTGCTCTAACCGGCTTTGAGTTAAGTCCAAACACTTTTGTAACTGAACAAGCGTGGGCACGGTAGTTTTTAGCACCTTCCTCACCACCTTCCTCACCACCATTAATACACAAATCTCAGTTAAACCCGACTCGTTTTGACTGCCAAAAACTACTTATTTTGACCAGTTACCTAACTCGACTGACCTGCTCATCTTGCAGCCTTGGAAACTTGATATGAATGCCATTCACCTAAACGATTGTCACTAACTGATCCAACTGTGAAGCTTTATGTAAGCCACTGCAAACATCTCTTTTTGTGCCTGTGCCACCTCCAACATCTAAGGCCATCAGAAACCATGACTCTTGAGGAAAATTGAGAGGTGTAATTAACACCACCTGGAATTACAAATGTAATAAGCATAAAGATAATATATTAATATATTTAACGAATAATGAACTGAATGAAATAATAATACATGAAGTGTCTCTTATAGGGCTCCGAAGCCATCAGAAACCATGACTTTATTGCCCAAGATAATTCCGAGGTACTCCAAGCGACCATGCCAGGAAACGCACCTACATACAAGTAAAGAGGAACCCCAATTAGTAAAAGTGCAGTAAATTAGCCAGTAATGAAAACACCTTTAATAAAACTTTCTAGTAACATAAACTTCATCAAGAGCCTGGTGTTAACTCTTTGGTGAAACCCTTTGTACAAACTTAGAAAAGAAATTAGAAGCTTGAAATGATGATAATAAAAGTTAAATCACTAAAACATAAATAAAAAACTCACATGACCAAACCTTTAGTTTTCTTAATACCTCAGGCATGAAAACGTATAACCTACTTTTGCATATATGTCCCCATATAGAATATACCTATAAACAATGATCTGTTACAACAATTAGTAGCTATACGTATCATAAAATGCAAAACTAATTTGCACCTAAAATAACAAAGTGTCGTCTTACAGCTAGCGTAACGAGCATGATTTGCAGCTGCCAACAGTTCTTCGTCGTCATCACCAGATTTCCCTAGAACACCATATAATAAACTTTTCAAATAACCCTAACTATTCAACCTTCAAATACCTATATCAAATCTGAAGCAAGATTTAGAACCCAAAATAAAAAATTAAAACTGAATAAAAAGTACCCGATGACAGTAATGATCGGTTATAGTAAGGTCATGATCCAAAAACCCCCATTGTTCATCATTAATATAAAAACTCTAACCGAAACCATCACTGTTGGCCCCCTCCTCTAAACTACCCAGCTACGGACCATTATTATCTCAAGAACCCGACATCACCAACCCCAGCTACAAACCATCACCACTGCAACCACCATCTCGAGCCCCCGTCGACCACCTTAAACTCCGCAATCAGAAGTCCATTCCAAAAACCCCCATCGGTCACAATCATACCCTCATCACAGCTTCATTAACTCTATAATGATCACTAAAAAGAGGGTTATGTTGAGATTACCTGTAAGTGATGACAACTGGTAACGAAGGTACCCCCGCCGCCCCGCTGTGAACCGCACCCTCAGTCGCCGTCGTCTTTCCTTCTTCCTCTTCGTCTCTCTCTCTCCTCTGTTTTTCTCTATCTTCGATCTCAGCTCTCTCTCTCTCTCTTCCTCTGTAACGTGTGTGTGTGTGGTTAGGGAGAAACATTGTAGCCGAGCTCTGGCGCATCGGTGGCAGGAGGCCACCGGTCCTTCTCCTCCTCTCGTCTGACTCTCTCTCTCTCTCTCTAGATAGTGTTTGGGTGTGTGTGTCTTTGGTTAATGTAGATAAAAGTTGATCAGGGAAATTAGAATGGTGGGTTGGGTTTATATAAAGAATAGGTTAAATGGTTTATTATAAAACCATTTGTGTGACGATGACGCTGCTGCACGGATCTTGAAACCCTAGATCTAAAACAAGAAGCCCTGGATCGAAGAAATGATGATGCTGCCTCTGTGGGTCTTGAAACCTTAGATCTACTTGGTAGAGAAGAACAATGGGTTGGGAGGCGCTTGAAAGTGAAGGAATCCATCAAACCGTATGAATCGCCGCGAGAGAGAGAGAGAGAGAGAGAGCAGATGGAGGAGGCGGAAAAGAAGCGAGAATACAATGAGATCTGAAACCCTAATCCCTAATACTCATCCATCAATCAGCATTTTTTCTCTTGTGCATTTGGTTTTGTACAATATGCTTCAACTCTTGTACATCTCTTAAATGGCAAATGACCAAAATTGCCCCTCCTATATGCATATTAATATAGTATAGATATAAAGGGTAGGGTTCCTATAGTAAAATTTGTTTGTATGAGAAGGATTAAAAATTGATATGTATGCATAATTTTTTGAACGTATTCATGATGTTTTGGATTGTTTTGCTTAGAAAAATACAAAACATAACAATTAATAACCGAAAACAATGTATTTTAGGCTTAAAACTTAAAACACTATGTCAAGAAAATTTAAGCAGAGTGTTTTAAGTAATTACTAGGTGCTTTATCTGTAATTTAAATTTAATGACTATAATACATTGGATTGTGTTTTAAATTTTTGTACATTGTTGTGTTAAGTGTTTTTCAAGCCAAAACAACCCAAAACATCATTTCAAAATAAAAAAACATGATGGCTACATGTCAATTCTTATTCATTCTCACACTTCTCACACAAAACAAATTTTTCTACAGGATCCTCTACCTGTATATATATATATATATATATATATATATGTATGTATAATAGGGTAGGGTTCCTGTAGGAATATTGTTTTGTGTGAAAAGTGTAGGAAGGATTAAGAATTGACATGTAGACATCATGTTTTTTATTTTGGAATGATGTATTGGGTTGTTTTGGCTTGAAAAACACTTAACACAACAATATACAAAAATTTAAAACACAATCCAATGTATTATAGTCATTAAATTTAAATTACGGATAAAACACCCTAGTAATTACTTAAAACACTCTGCTTAAAACACCCTAGTAATTATTTAAAACTCTCTGCTTAAAATACATTGTTTTCGGGTATTAATTTGTTATGTTTGGTGTTTTT
>JAUTDX010000498.1:0-101267 GCA_030844895.1 Ambrosia x helenae | reverse complement strand
TCAGCAAATCTGCCACGTACAGCAAACCCACTAACTGTGTTAGTGATTTAACCGTTAGTAGGTGTTAGATTCCAATAAGTCAATAGTTCAGGTTATACATGGCCAATTTTTTAGTTGAGGGTACCAATGGCCAATTTCAAATAGTTCAGATTGTTATTTTATTCAAATCCAATTCCCCATTAAATTATCGATCGGTCATTGTAATTTGAATTTTATCATTCCCCCATATTCTTTGTTTATCATTGATCTGCTTACAAAAATGAGGTACTGGTTTCTCATCATCATCATTGTCATCGTTTGTTTCTCATGATTAAAACATGTGCAACATCACGAAGGAGAGTAAGAGTATCTTCCTGACTTTCAAGGACCCCTCCTTTTTATCATGAAACTGGGTACTCTTTATTTATCATTTATAAAGTTCAATATATTTGTTTTGATCAAACTAGATATATAAGCATAATTTTATACTATAACTTTCGAATGGTGGCGACTATATGATTTCACGCCAAGTAAAGTGGCAGTGATTATTTTAACGCGCTGTGGTGTTCAATCATCAGCAGATGAAAAATGAAGAAGAACGTCAATTTTAAGTGAAATATAGGCAACCAAATCACAATAAAGAAATTATTAAGTTTGTTAATAAAACAAAATACAAATGATAAGTGTTAAAACGTGTAGGACCGATACTACATCACCAATCGCTCTCTGATTATCTCCACAAGACATCAAACCGAATAGATAAAACAATAAATAATATATGTATAAAACCAAGAATCTTACTTTCATATATGATAAACAAGTCGGCACAGATTCTTCATACATACACACACATACATACGTTGTTGAATGGGACGCCGGCCTGAGGTTGAGCTCAACCTCAGGCCAACCTGGACTACACCACACACAGAAGTCTTCTCTAGAGACTGTTGCAACTCTCTCTTAGAAACCCTAACCCTTACACAAATATATAAGGCTAACTAAATAACTAAACTTGGGCTGGGCCTCAAGCATGTCGCCTGGGCTACCACAATTGCCCCTATTTCTAGTTGTATTAGACTAAGCCCATACGAGTTGCATAGCCACGGTCACAAATGCACCAACAATAAGCTACACTTGACCGTTGCTATCAACTCTGACAAACACTGATAATCATCAATTAACAAAACATGCACTAACAAACTCCCCCTTGACTGATGATTTCAGTTCTTCTCTGATAAGACTTGATCTTCATCTCCCAATCAGCTGTGTCTGACTCTTGTCTGATATCTTCACAAATCTACCGAATACCCGAAACCTTTCGCATCCAATCTCCCCCTCAATGTAAGTCTATCCAAATTACTTTTATATCCACCATAATCTGCATCTTTCCTCCTATGAAGAATTTACGCCTGATTAATAAAGGACCCAAGTAACCGACATATGATAAGGTTCAATCTTCAACTAATTAGTAACGAACATCCAACTTCATTGCAAAAATACTTCAACAAAATCTCGCACATCTAATTTTTTCAGAGAACAATGCTCTAATAATTTTGCAAAGAAATAATTATCTCCCCCCTTTTCTCTGCAAAATATTACCGCATTGACCGTGTATATTTTTGGTTTCCCCCATTCACAACCCAAAAAATGTCGGCCCACTTACAAACATCCTGTTCCATCCTTAATTTAAAATGTGGCCCAAATATAGACCATAACTAGCACACAAGGAGAAATCATGTAGCAATCCAATGTGATCAGGCCAAACCAATCGTGGTAGTTGACACCAACTGATGGAATATTTCATATTACATTGATATCACATTAGAATAAGACCCAATGGACTAGCATATAGCCAAAAATTTGAATCTGATATATTTGGATGCAAACATCGTCCACATTCCTTGTCTCGCAAGTTGCAATTTTTCAAAATTTAACAATGATAATCGGGTCAAGCATCCAGATTTGCGAGATCTCCTTCCAAAAAAAATCTTCACCTTTCAAATTTGAAAATAATATCCTCCAAGAATAGCTCCCTACTTTTAGAAAACTAAATCAATCCTTTAACATCCCCATCGGATCTATCCATAACCCATAAACATGATCCGTTCCAAATGAAGGCAAATAATGAACTCTCACCAGAAAATATTCTTTAAACAATATGTATATCCATAATATTATGAATCCATATGAACACCTAAACTCACTATCAAACTATGATCCGATTAACGAACATGCATACAAACCATGATTCGGTATTACGTCTCGAATGAGTTATAGCGGAAATAAAACCCAAAATCAAGAGCAATCGTGAATCGGAGAGGCGGTTAGTCCTTCCGATTCGTAAACATGCTCTGATACCACTGTTAAAACGTGTAGGACTGATACTACATCACCAATCGACCCTGATTATCTCCACAAGACGTCAAACCGAATATATAAAACAATAAATAATATAAGTGTAGAACAAAGAATCTTACTTTCATATATGATAAACAAGTCGGCACAGATTCTTCATACATACACACACACATACATACGTTGTTGAATGGGACGCCGGCCTGAGGTGAGCTCAACCTCAGGCCAACCTGGACTAGACCACACACAGTAGTCTTCTCCTAGAGACTGTTGCAACTCTCTCTTAGAAACCCTAAACCCTTACACAAATATATATAGACTAACTAATTAACAAAACTTGGGCTGGGCCTCAAGCATGTCGCCTGGGCTACCACAATTGCCCCTATTCTAGTTCTATTAGACTAAGCCCATACGAGTTGCATAGCCACGGTCACAAATGCACCAACAATAAGCTACACTTTTCTAAGAGTTAGAGACAAACAACACAAAGAAAGTCAAATAAATAACCACGGTTTCAATAAATAAGCCAAAATAAAATGAAAAAAAAACCCATACTAATTCAAACGTTTTTTGTTGCCAACATTTTATACCGGTAATGGCCTATAACATCTAGAAAAGTAAATATTAAATACATGAATGGTTATGCACTGTACGTAATAAATAATAACCACCTACTACATAATGAAATAATAGCCACCTACCACATAATGATTTCATACTAATATAACCATATCTCATTCATCACATCATTTCCTTATGAGTTATGCAGTGATCACTTACTGAAACAATGTATTGGCTTTTGATCATCATCGTTTTCATCTGTTCTCATGCTTCAACTTCTGCAACATCCGGAAGCAGAGTAGAGTATCTTCCTGGCTTTCAAGGACCCCTCCCTTTTTATCTTGAAACTGGGTACTCTTTATTTATTCATTTTTAAAGTTAATATATTTGTTTTGGTCAAATTAGATATATAAGAAACAATGTAGTAGATATGAATAGTTGAATAATGCATGATATTATATATATTATGTAGATATGTGGGTGTGGGTGAAAATGAAGATGTGCAGCTATTTTACTACTTTATTAAGTCGGAGTCGAATCCGGAGCAAGATCCTCTCATGCTTTGGCATACCGGTGGCCCTGGTTGTTCTTCCATCACTGGCTTGTTATATGAAAACGGTATCCTTTATTTCTATCTTTAATTTCTTTTATGTGTGCACTTGTTTTGTTGCTTATTTTTAACTTAAACACTATAGGTCAATTCAATTTGAGGACATGTACTATAATGGAAGCTTGCCCACCTTGACTTTGACATCCTATTCCTGGACAAAGGTGTGTATTTTAGAAAAGAAAGATTAAATAATTAAGAGAAAAAAAAGGAAAAAAATCTTAAATAATATTATTATATTATAATAAAATCTATAACTTATAATAAAAGAATTGAACTTTGATGATGTGGCATTCAATGGAGGCCTCAACCTCTCCTTTAATGTGCCACGTGGCATCTTGTAGGGTTTTTTAATTTTGACTTTTTTAATAAATCTATATATATTATAATTATTTTAGGAAAAGATAAAAATTTAAAAACAAAATTAAATTTTCTCTCTAATGTTTCCTCCCATAACTTTTAAACGTTAATATCTTTTATATACGAGATTTTTTTAAAGAAAAAAATTACACCAAATTAACGAGCATTTTATTATATTTCCAACAAGTACCATAGAGCTATATAAAAAACGGAGAAAAAAACAACTATTTTTGTGGGGTTTTATTTTCAAATATATTTTACTCTACTAATAAATCACAAACTATAAACATAACTTCATAGGCAGAGATTCCTTTTTTTTATATTTGAATATGAGAACTTATGGCAGAAATTTGTTTAAAATAAATAATAATAATATTATTATTATTATTCATTAATCATGTATTGGCAAATCATTAATTATGTTGTCATATTAGATATTTTATTATGTTATATTAGATATTTCAACCCCGGGACACTCCCGGGATAAAAGCTAGTAAAATAATAAACAACATAAGCTACAACGCTACGGTGCACCAAAGTAAACTTACAATTTTACGCTTGGTGCCCTTGTTTTAGTTTTTTTTTCTTTTTTTCATTAAAAAAAGTCACGAAAACAAAGCACAGTAGAAGCACAAGGTCTAATGAAACTAAAACAAGAAGATGAACTAATGGAACGAGATGGTGACGACGATGATGGTTTGAAGACGACATGGCGGTGACAACAATTAGTTTTCGGTGACCACGTTTCGTTGCATATTTAGTATACTTTAGGTATTGTACTTTACATTCAAGATGAATAGAACAGAAAATTGGCTCAAACGTTATCTCTAATCTTATCTAATTCTTAGGAGATTCAATAATATGTTGAAAACTAAAAGAACTTGTACTATCTTTATGACTGATGGTCTTTGTATATTATTGATATGCAGATGGCAAGCATGATTTTCCTAGATAGTCCTGTTGGTACCGGTTTTTCTTATGGAAGAACCATACGCGCCTCGCATGCCACTGACATCCAACTTTGTGATCATGCCTATGAATTTATGAGAAAGGTGCAGGATATTATTTGGCATTTTTCTGATATGGGATGATTTGGTTCTTAGTGTAACTTTTTATGATTATAATTTGGAATTCTTAATTCTTAATTTGTGCAGTGGTTTGAAATTCACCCGGAGTTTGTTTCCAATCCATTCTATGTCGCTGGCGACTCCTATGCTGGAGACCCTGTCCCAGTGATCACACAACTCATATCAGATGGTAACACTGGTTTTCTTCATAAATTATCATGACTGACTTGATCATAACTTATTGGATGCAAATGTGTAGGAAATGAAGCTGGAAATGTGCCTTATATTAATCTTAAGGTAAGTATTATCCTATGAAAATATATATTGAATTAAAAATCGATTTGCTAAACGGGTTAGCTTTGGGCATTAGGGATATATTCTTGGCAACCCTTTGACATTTCCAGAAGAATATAATTACAAAATTCGGTTTGCTAATGGTATGGGACTTATATCAGATGAACTCTACAAGGTTTAAACTGTCTTATGATGTTATATACTTCCTAGTTGTTTTAGAAACTAATGTTCTTCATGTTAAACATCCAAAGTCATTGGTCCACACGTGTCAAGGAGAGTATCGATATGAGTATATAAGCGAGAACAACATAGAATGTCGTCAAAATCTTGAGTTGTATGAAAAGGTTCTTTTCCATCTTTGCATTGGCTCTTTACTCCATCTTGATGCAAACAAAAAGAATTAACTTTGAATGCCCTTTTTGTAGTGCATAGATGGGATTGAAGAAGGCTATGTGTTGGAACCTCATTGTCCTGATTCTGAATATCCTACGCAGCTAATTAAACTACCTACTCAGAAGCTGCTTAACGAGCACCATTCTGCTTCTTCAGTATACTGTCCTGTAAGTCAAATCTAATGCCTTATTTTCCAACATATATCCTGATTATCTGAAACAAAATTGAACCAACTCATATGACTGACTATATTATTCCATAATTTAAGGATGTTTTTGAATCATACAGGTTTATAAAACTTATGTGGTTAACTATTGGGTTCTTGAAGCCAGCGTTAGAGAAGCGTTACATACTCGCAAGGTATTCTTATATATCTCTTTAGTTTATATATAGCATTGTAGAATTGCTGACACAGGCTAGCTACAACAACACAGGGGACCATAAGTGAGTGGAAAAGATGCGCTGAAAATTTGAACTTCACCAGAACATTTTATGATGTTAGACCAAAGCATCAATACCTCAGCAAGAAGGGTTACCGCTCTCTAATCTACAGGTGCTCTTCTACGTACAACTTACATCGTACAATTGTTTTTTGTTTTGTTTGAAAGAATATATCATTAAAGTTACTAGTGAACTTTTATAATCTAATGCAGCGGTGATCATGATATGAAGATTCCTCACCACTCAACTCTAGCATGGATAAGAGATCTAAACTATTCTGTCATCGATCAATGGCGATCATGGAAGGTTAATGGTCAAATTGCTGGGTAATGTACAGATGAACGTTGTTCATATCACAATGTGATATTTTAAATTAATGCACTTATTTTTGGTTATTTGTTTATAATTATAGGTACACTGAGAGTTATTCGAATATGATGACATTTGCCACAGTGAAGGCAAGGAATAATAAAAACTATATATTCTTGTTTCGAGTGCAGATAAACATGGTTAACTGAAACGGTTTTTGTTTACGTTGCAGGGCTCCGGGCACACAGCACCTGAGCTCAAGCCAGAAGAATGTGTTGCTATGTTCAAGAGATGGATAACTAACCAACCATTATGACCATCATTGCTCTTGTGTTATTCATGTTAAAATAAAGGTAATCGTCGTTTAAACTTATGTTTATCCGTTTAGAGTCCAAGTTTAAATGTATTCTTGTATTGAATTATCGATCGGTCATTGTAATTTGAATTTGAATATGCTTGTAAACGGGTAATATATAAACTCGCATAAGTCATTGGTTTCTTCGGTAGATCTGTTAGGTATTTTTCGTTTTCAATAAAGAAAAAAAGAGTCGCTCTTAAGGGGGTGTTTGGTATTGATTATTCAAAACAGATTATGCGTTTTGGAAAAGTAGGGGTGGAGCTACTTATAGATTATTGCGTTTTGGTAGCCTAAAAAACTGATTATCTGCGTTTTCAAAACACAATCCCATCAGTAAAAACTGATTATCTGCATTTTCAAAACACAATAATCTAAAAATCAGATTCAAAGCGCAATCCCAAACACCCTCTAAATATGACAGATTGTAACTTTAATTAAAGATTCAATTAGTTATATGTTGAGCAATTTGTTGTTATTTTTGTCAGTGGTGGAAGATTATAAACTTAGCTCCAAATGACTTAAAAAGTTGATCAAAATATATAACCACTAGTTGATTACCCGGGAAGGTCCTGGGGTTGAAAAATTTAACATGACTTAATAAAAAATATTAAAAAATCGGTTTTATCTGCTTGTACACATGAATCACCATGCGTCTTCTGATATTCATCCATCACCTAATCAACATGTGCATAACAAATTTATTGTATGACCAATTAATGATCATATAAAACCATTTAACTTGTGTTAAAACTTACAATACAATACATTATATACATAACATGACATTTCTTAAGACGACCCGTATTAGAATGTCTGCAATTTTCAACATTGTAATAATTATATAGCAATCAAAATTAGTACCTTAGCTATCAATTGTGTTGATAACTTAACGTTTATACAGTCGGAGCCTGCCACAGAGCACGATTCTATCATGTCAGATGCCGGAAGATTTCGCATGATCGCCTACATGTTATAAAGAGCATATAAAACCATTTAACTGGTGTTAAAATTAAAATACAATCTATTATATACATGACATGACCATGAAACAAAGCTCAAGCACTAGTACAAATGTGTGTAAAAGACGCGGCCATTAGAAGCAAAAGACGCGGGTAAAGAGAGAACCGCGACTTAAACACTTCACCTCCCAATCCTTATTACTTTATAATATTTTTTTTATTCGTAAGATGCGGATTTTAAAGTTGAAGATGCAGTTTTATTTATGAACCGCGACTTCTAATCATACAACCGTGACTTCTGATAACAAAATTCCCTCCTAAATTTTCAGCAAAATACCATTTCCCTTTCATTACCCCCACTTTTCAGCAAAATTTGTGCCTGAATACAAATTTCCCTCTCCCCTCAAACCCTAACCAAACTATCACCTCACCCAACCAGAGAAAACCCTGAGCGGAGGCGGCTACAATCCCTAATCGAAGGTGGTTGTTGTTCTACCTTCTCACTTGAGCTTAAACCAATCGACAAAAATAGGTGATGTAGTTGTTCTACCTTTAATTTGTTTAAAGTTCACATATTTAAGTTTAAAGGCATTTGTTATTTGGATCTAACTCGATCTATATATGCCATCAAGTCTTCCTAATTGTCTAGTATTGATCCGTGTATTAGTTGTTTGTGTGTTTATCGGAGATTCTTCAAAGATTTTTGTACTCATCTCAATAATTAGTTGACATTGTGAGGATGGAGGGTGGTGGTCATTGTGAGGATTCTCTGTGTGGTTGACTGACTGCAAATGGTATGTGCTGCTGTATGTTTTAATTTCATTAAGTTGGAGCATTTCTCTTGAATCGTAGAGTTGCTTTGGATCTAAGTTTTTTTTTTAATTATGAACGCTGGTGATTTTTAAGTGAATAGAAACATTTTATGTGTTTAGTTCTATTGAGTAAACTCGGTAACTTTACCGAAGTCATTGTTGCATCAGTTTCCAAAAATTGCTTGGATGTGGTCTAGATAAAAATTAACAGATGGGAACTATTTGATTCATGCTTGGCTTATATTAAGGTTGTGGATAGTTTTATTCTCAGAATGTATATGTACGACCGCCCCCAAGTTTGAGTTCTATTGGACATTTTCCAAAGATTTTTATACTCATCTCATTAATTAGTTGACATTAAATATATAAACATTGACCATTATTTTTTTATTTTGGTTAGAGGTGCAAACGAGCCGAGCCTAAGCCTAAAAACAAGCTCATTTAGCAAACGAGCCCCACCCCGAGCTTCGCTTATCGAGCTCGAGCCGACCCATCTCAATAGCTTACTATTGGGGTCTTTGAGCGTCGTCCCGGTTTTGCATTACTGCCTTGGCCTGGCACAATAAGTTAGGTTTATTGTGTTTGTAAATGAATATGCTTTGTGTCTTTAATCTTATGAAACTTGTGCTTATTGTACTTCTGTATGCTTGGTTGCAGGTTAGTGATCCAGAAAAGTGTACTTCTGTATGCTTGTTGTAGGTTAGTGGGCAAGAAAAGCAGGGGTACTCTATTGACTAGAAGAAAGTTTTAATCTTTTTCTTTGGAAAACAACAAATGTTAGTTTACCTTTTGGCAGTTTATTTGGTCATTTTAGGTATATTGTTGATGCTGATCTCTGACTACTACTATAGTAGGACCCACTATACTGACGTTTCCGTATTCGTTCAGGCGGCTTGGATGGGACTTGGGTTCTTTTCCCTCACGGTCACGAGGGTGGTCACGTTTTACTCTTGTTATATCATGTCGCTTATTCTTGAGCATTGTGAGAAAGCTGGTAGACGCCATATTCGATTTAGGGAACTCACCTCATATTTACTGGCCACTGGGTATGTTTTTATGTCTAGTGTATGTGTGAATGGTATGTTTGTGGGTTAATTGTGCCAAAGTGAATGGTATGTTTGTGGAAGTAAGTTCATTAAACCCTGTCATTTCATCATTATATATGGTTATATTTGTTTGAAGAAAAGAAATTATGCACGCTACATTGGCTCCACCAGTAACTGGGAAGATGTTTAAAGGGTTTATGATGTGTTACTCTATGATTTTCGTTAACTCCACCAGTGTTACTAGTCAATTAGAAGTACAAGTTGTCAATAAGTTGAGAGGCAGTTGTGAAGTTAGTTAGTTGTTAATCTTTGTATAAATACCTGATCATATCAATCAATGAAAGCTTGCTGTTTTTTGATTGAAACTTCCTCTCTGTTCTTTTTTTCTATCTTTTCATAGCTAACAACCAGGCTACATACGACCACATACGTGCCGTGCGCCCCTCGACAACCATGAACTTTTATTAGGTTTGTACTGTGTAGAATTTTACTTTAAATTTATATGCAACCTCATTAGTTTCTAACAAGTATTGAATGCCCATTTAAAATTATATCAGGAGAGTTGAGCCAAGAACTGACATGGTCACCCGGACCATAGTCACCTAAATCGCGGTTCGCTCCGGTACGGGAACGCGGTTCGCTAGGCTCGACGAATTCGGTACGGAGGGGAGGTAGGTTCATTTCGGTACGTACCGGTACGATCCGGTACGGTTTTCCGTATAGTCCGGTTCGATGTACCCGATATGAATTTTAATGATATTTACAATTACTAAATGATGTTGTTTCCTTTCCAATACTAAAGAATGATGCTGTTGTTATTATCCATACTAAAAAATGATGCTATAGTTATTATCCAATACTAAAAAGTGCATGACCAATTGCAGTAGCAAAAGTGCAAAACATAATGACACTTATCTAAGAACATAACAATTAATTCATATATATTTGGAATGATCAATTCAGCCAAAATCAGTAGATTCATTCTAACAGAAGATGCATTCAAAATCAGAAGGTTCATTCCAAAACAGCCAAGTCTACCAAAACAGAATTTTCATCCAAAACAGAATTTTAAATCAAAACAGAAAACTTAGAAACAGACTTCAGAACCTAATCGAATCGCTGCCTTTTTCCTTTCCTGTTCGCAGCGTTTTCATCGTCGAGATCTTCCCAAACCATTTCCTCCAATCGCGCACTTGAACCTTCTATGTATGCACTTTCCGGATTGATGTCCCATTTTTTTGCTCGGGCCAGATTTATAAGATTCTGAAAAACGCGATTGAAGTCTAATGTTTGAGTGAATAAACACTAGTTTATCCGCTCTCTTGGAATTCAAACGGTTCCTCTTGACACTATGGATATAGGAGTATGTACTCCAATTTCTTTCGGCCGAAGAGCTAATAATTGGTTGTGAGAGTACCTTTATTGCTATATCGGACAATTCCGGTGTGCCCGATCCATACGTACCCCACCAATCAATTGCATCCATAGTGACGGCATCGGCTTGCGTTGTGGCTCTTGAATATATTCCTTTCTTCATATGAAATGTTGCAAATTGTGCTCGTAACATTTTGAATTCAGCTTCATTTTCGGCAATTCTACTAAGCGCCTCCATAACACCATTTGTAACTTCCTTGTCTTTGTTAGGAGCGGTTCTTTCAATCCCACCGGGCGCCAACTTCTCTAAATAGAATCTATCATAAAATCGTGGACTTAATGCAAAGCCTAAACAATGAAGCGGAATTGACATTTTTTCCCACCTTGCCATAACAATACGTTCAATTTGGGGGAAATAAATCGAGTACTTGTGTTCGTTCATAATATCTTTGATTTCACCAACCATGTTGTCCATTCTCTCATATATTTCTCCCATTTTCGGACCTTCACCATCACGGAATTTAATTAGCAAATAAATGGTTTTGTGATAGCTAATATACTCTCAACATCTTCCCAAAACAACTCATCTTTGATTGTATCAGAAACTTTCGACTCTGCTTCTCGATTTTTTTCATCCCCACTTTTGACCCATTCTCGCCAAGAATTGAGGACAATAGTTGTTGCAAGTGCCTCCCTACAATCTAATAACCTTCGCAAGAGAATATAGTGCGATGCAAAACGAGTCTTTGCAACTTTCAACAATTCTAGCTTTGAGTTTTCTCTAAAAATTTCCAAGGCATGAGTGTGGTTTAGGAAATACTTTACTATAGCCTTACCTTTCTTGTACGTGTCGAATAGCCAAAAAAATTCTTTTGCCATGTCTTTAAAAACAAGATTTAATGTGTGTACACAACAAGGGGACCAAAAAATGTGCTCATATACCTTCTCGATCTCTTCCCCGGCCGCTTTGCAATTAGCCGCATTATCGGTTACAACCGACAATACATTGCTTGGTCCAATCGTCTCAATGGCTCCAAGAAGAAACTTAGCTATCTCCACTCCCTTTTTTCCACCCTTAAAAAATCTTCCGCGTACATAAACATCGCACCACGTGAATTTACCGCAAGAACATTGATAAGTGGACTATGTTTAACATTAGACCACCCATCCGAAACGATTGATACTCCTTGTGTGTACCACGTATCTTTAATGGGTGCTAAATCCTTCTCAACATCCCGAACACATTCATCAAGTAATGTGGTTCTCGCTTTTTCACTTGATGGTGGTTTGTATGAAACCGGTGCATTCTAGATAGCACTAATCATTTCAAGAAATTGCGGGTTGCGTAATACATTAAAGGGAATTCCGTTTGCACCCAATCCTCTAATGATCTTCAAATCCACCGCACTCCGCTCTAACATGCCAAAACTTTCTTCAATGCCTTTCTTTGAAGATGCGTTTTTAGATAGTACCGAGTTTCGTAAAGACTTTGACACTCCAGAATTTTCAGCTTCTTTTACCTTTGTAGAAATTCTTTCATACAGCTGAATATCTTTTCGTACCATAGGGCATCTTTTTATCTCAGCTTTTTTCCCCAAAGGAGCCCCAAAGAAATGAGTGTGAATTCTAGTATAAGTGCCGGTGAACTTCCCTTTACAATGCTTGCAAGTCCATTGTTTGCTACCTCCTGGATTCTTACTGTTAGCTGCACCATGTAATGTTACTTCATCAATAAGTGGCTTAGATAAATCTTTCTCTTCATCAGTTTTTTTTGCTCGGCTGGTACCTGCTGCTGTTGCTGATGTTTGTTGAACACAATCATCCTCAAGGTCAACATAATTACCTTGAGTTTCTGGTACAAGTGTCTCATCTTCATCTACTAATTTTTGAGATTGACTTCCAAAAGCCATTTTAAAAATTAAAAAGTAGAACAGGGAAGAAAACAAAGGAAAACAGAGCTGGTGACTTTTATCAGGTAATATAAGATTGAATGAAAATGAAGATGTTTAAGAGAGAATTTATAAATGATAATATGAGAGGGAAAATAGAGGTTAAGTGAAGAGTCTTACCTCTGATTGGAGCTCGTCAGACTGTCAGAGAATTCAATATCCCGCCCATTTTTTGGAACGCTAAAACAGGGGAAGATGAAGAGTCTGTCACACTCCTTCATTTACTGTTTTTTGTCTAAGAAATCGATGAATTGTAGATATTTGGATCGTGAATTGCAGATTTTTGGTTCATGAATTGTACATATTTGGATCGCCGTACCATACTCGATCAGAACGTTGGCGAATTCCGATCCGGTACGAAACGATCCAATACGAAATTCGTGGGTTCATGAGCGATTTATGTGACTATGACCCGGACAATGAAGAGTCTTTTAAAAATAGGACTTCATGAAACCAAGGTAAGCCTTTTCTTTTCTTTTGCTAATACGATGACAAAAATGTTGGAAATTTAGTGAAAATGCTATTTTCACAAAATATAGGAAAATGAGTTTTTCCTAACTTTGGATTGAAATATTTTCTTTGTGGGTTTATGTTCTATGTTGTGGGAGCTTCGCAACGAACCAAACCACGTCCAAAACGGAGCTAAGATGAATGAGATACCGATGCTCAAAAGATGGTGATTGAAACACTTGATGCTGAATTGAAACAAAGTGGAACTTGTCCCACATAGGAGTGATGATACCATGAGTGGTATATAAGGAGGGACACTCCTTCCTTATTGTTTCATAGGAGCTCCCACATAGGAGGAGTGATGATACCATGAGTGGTATATTAAGCCCAGCCCTCGTAGTGTGGATGGAGGATGAAGGAAACACCTTCTTTCAAAAGACAGAAGTAGAGTCATTTTTTCCCACTAGCCTAACTAATGATTTTACCTCACTTTGTTGTATTGTATAGACAAGCCTGCCTTTATAGATAGGAATTCAAAAAAGAGTTCTAACTTACCTTCCTGACTATGCTTCCTGCTTTTGGACCTATTTTATATTTCTATTATAGTGGTAAGACTGTAGTCTACTGCAACAGAAGAAAGGAAAGCAGGCCAACATGATAAGACCCTCTTTACGCTCTCTCTTTCTGCTTGTGTCACTGACATTACATTAGCATGGTGGACTATAGACTGGCTTTCACGTTCACTCTATAGGAAGGGGACTTAGATTAATCGATTCAACGGGCGAACTGACTCACACTCGCACACACGCGCGTGGCGTGGGCGATGGGCGCAATGTGGCGCTTTGATGGCGGCCAAATCCGCTGACGTAAAACGATAAGTCCGTTATGCGCAGGGGCACGCGCGCGGACCCGTGCAGCTCAGAGGTGTAACGGTCTAGTCAAATAGTTTCGTTTGAAACTTTAAAAACGTAATAAATGCCATTGAAGACGTTCAATGACATTTATTTTCATTTTTAATGTTTTCCGAAACTGATTCGAATTAGACTCCTATAAATACCAACGAGACTCTTGGTTGGAGACACACCTCGAAACACTACTGCACTGAAATCACCAATTCGTTTTCCAGCAATTATCTTTCTGTTTCTTCCTGCTTTCAGGTACTCTTCGGGTCAGAGCTAACTCCGGCAGCACTCTTGTTATTCCGGCTGTTGTACCCTGGGAAACAAAACGAGTTCTTGTTAATAGACTCAGAATTTGTTTTAAGGGACCCGTGTTCAACACGATCCTCAGCTTCATTTAATTCTGCTTCATCTCCTTCTTGTATTTTGTTTTTTTAAGTTGTAATTGCATTGTAATTTTCTTTTTTTGTTTTCATCTTTGTTGTAATCGTATTATAAAAGTTGTTTATTTTTATTTTTACACAAGCGGTTCTTACAAAAAAAAATATATTAATACAACAATCACCAAGCTATCAAGTTAAATAATTTTGCTTATGCTTTAAAATGAAACAAATAATATCATTAAGTAGAAGAAAAGTTTGTATAACTACGATGTTGTTTGCCCTTCTTGCTTTTCAGAATATTAAATGCAGTTTAAGGAGATGGATGGAGTGACGATCCGTGAGAGTTTAGTGTGTGTTAAGATATGCGATCAAGATATGCATAATGCATCGGCAACGTGCGGCTGAAAATTCAAAGAAGTGATCAAGTATTGGTGTGTGGTTCAGATCAGTTGTGAGGAAGACTGTTGCAGCAGTGCGAGAAAGAGAAAGAAGAAAGCGGTTGTCGCCGACCAGACCGAAAGTCATCGTCTAAAAAGACAGGCGATCTGAAGGAATGTAGACCATGAAAGAACAAAGGAAAGTCGCAAGGCTGATTGTGGTTTTGTGATGAGTAGGTAATCGAAACATTAGTGAAGCGGTGGTTTGAACGGCGTTTTTGTGTGAAGCCAATCCTTTCTGTGGAAACACTGCAAATGCAGGTAAGTTCACATTACTTTCGAAAATCTTTTTGATGTAAGGAACTTGAAGAAGCATTGGGATTGCATGTAAGGTCAAGTTGTTGAAAAATTAGGAAGTTCCATTGTGTTTATACTAATCAAAGGTACAATTTACTCCTCCAATTTGAACTGTTAGTCGACCACTATAGCTGCCACATTTGTTAGACAATCATAATCAGCTCAACAATCCTTTTGATGGTAAACATAGTATCTGTCCTGGAAGTTTGAGTTACGTTTGTGCTCAAGAGGTTGATATCACAAAGTTGCAGCGAATTTCATATTAGGTATGCAACATTTTGTTATATAATTATGTTCAGTGAGGTATGAGTAGAGTTTAGCAATTTTGACACATTTAGTTTTAAATACTTTGGTTTTTGTTGTGTTTTATCTCAACCACATTGAGTTAATAAAGTTTATATCCTAAATTATTTATTGCAAATAGGTGAACCATTATTACTAATATTAAAAACAAAAACTTTTTCACTTAGGTCGTTGGGATTGGTGGTTGGGGGGTTGTGATGATGTAAACCAGATTACATATTTGTTTTTCACTATAGCATGGTCTTATTTGCAGTATGGAATTTGGCAGTACAATGTTTGTGTTGAGCCATTTAGGGGGTTCCTAAATGGGAAGAAGCGAAGGCGACTACAACGAGAGATGACGGCAACGTGTGATTGCCATCTGGCTGTAGTGTCTGCAGAATTGAGCCCTCAAGAAGTCGGACATCGAACCAATACGACTGCATTACCGCCACGTCCCCGCCGCAACGCGTGGGTTGGATACCACTAGTTTGTATTGATTTTGGTATGAAACAAATTGAACTGGTTCTGGTTTGTTATCAAACAGAAGCAAATGTATGTTTTTTTCATTTAAAAATTGGTGTGGTATTAAACATAACATCTATTGGTTCTGTGTTAAACAAGACAACAGGTTTGGTTGTTTGCTTTTTGGTTGTTAAGCACACAGAACAGCTGCAGCAGGACAGGTTTGGTTGTTTGGTTGTAGCACATACCAGAAGTCGCAGTTCATTTATATTAAACACATAGGTGATGTCACGGTAAATATTATATAATATGCACAGCTGAAGACGCGATGAGAAATCATAAGAAGCGGAGAGAGCTACCACGACTATTGATCAATCCACCTAAAGAAGCGCCACAATAAGATCCGCGACTTTAGTTAATATCACCGCGACACTGTACTAGTGAAGTTTCGTCAAGGCGTGGCTAACCAGCAAAGACAACAGCGCATATGAGGTGCAAAAAACAACAGCAACTAAATCGAAATAACAAAGAAGACCATATCGTTACATTAAGCGAAATCTGAGTTCAAATCACAGATAACAGCGTATGAGAGAAATTCTAGTTCCGTCAGCTTCCTTTAATCACAACATCAACACACCCACAATTAATAAAAAATAAAATCAAATTAAAGTTTATTAATTCAAATAAAAGTCAACATGGAACAACATTCCTAAGCGACTTGATTAAAGATCCACAAAAAACAACACGATTGTCAATTAATGATAACCAAACCAAACCCTCTCTAATAGATCCCAATTTTAGAACTCTCGAAAGTTGAAAGATAAAGAACAAATTTGCAAATAACATTCAACCGTTTACAATCAATCAATAAAACAAATAGTAAAAAAAACATCAAATGCTTAGATTGCTAGATCCGAACAAATAATAAACCTAGGTTAAATAATTCTACAATAATTTATTATTATTATTATTATTATTATTATTATTATTATTATTATTAAATCCAAATAACTAAGATGTTTTTATAATAAGAAACAATATCGTAGGAAAAGATAAAAGATTTTGAAACTTAAAATATATAATAATTTGTGGTATAAATCTATTTTTTTTAATTCCCACAAGAAGCCACGTGGCACATTCAAGTTAGGGTTGAAGCCACCATTGAATGTCACGTCAGCAAACATCAATTCTTTTATATATATATATATATTTATTATTATTATTATTATTATTATTATTATTATTATTATTATTATTATTATTTCAATACATAAGAAAAATAAAATGAACATAACCATATTCACACGTTTCTTTTTGTGGCCAACAACATCTGAAACATCTAATCAGAACATCATTCACTTAAAAAGTTTATCAAAATAAATAACCATTATTTCAATAGATAAGATAAATAAAATGAATATAAAATCACTATTGGATTGTGTAATGTGTACTGTTTAAAAAAAAGCTTTGAAAGTATGTAAATATTGATACACATACAAGCTTCATCAACATGTATATATATCTAACATATATCTTTCATAAACAATCTTAACTAAAAAAAATAAAAAAGTACACACGTAGAATTAAAAATAGGTTTTATGAGTTATCGATTGTTTGTTGATCCTATACAAATTTTCTTTCCTTGAAAAATGACATATTCATTTTATGGCATACACATTTTATCACTTCAGATTAGATTAATCTATCCCATGACGCTCCCGAAATATAATCTAGTGATTTTATACATGAAATATGTTAAAATAGACATATAAGATATTTTGTATATTTTAGAGGGATATAATGATTAGTTTTGAGTATATAATATTTGACAAGGACCTTTCTAATTAAACCCCCTAACTTCTAATTCAACCCCCTAAGCAAAGCGCCTTGCTTTGGCCAAAGCGAGGTGCCTTAACCCATCAGATTTTGGCTATAAATTCGTTCGATTTCAATATAAACTCATTCGATTTCAGTTCTTTATCCACAACATATAACATGTCGTATTACGACTTCATTTTCGGTGATTCTTACGAGTCTAAATCATATAATGTCAAGGAGGGTCAGTCTAGTAATGTCGAGGAAGGTCAGTCTGCCATTCGTAACCGTGACAATACGGTGCAACTAGACTTGAATACACCCTGAAGAACCCGTATGAATTTGAAGACGAGCCCC
Organism: Ambrosia x helenae; assembly: GCA_030844895.1. Lineage (NCBI taxonomy): Eukaryota > Viridiplantae > Streptophyta > Magnoliopsida > Asterales > Asteraceae > Ambrosia > Ambrosia x helenae. The sequence goes on along the minus strand of JAUTDX010000498.1, from coordinate 83,018 downwards.
GTCAACCCGACTACGGTTGTACTTACTACGCTTACGGTGGTGATGATCATTTGAAGAACAAGACTATACACACCATGAAGACAGCGTTGTCGAAGAGAAGCAGGTAGAAGATGAGGAGGAAGGATCGAACTGTAACACCCCAAAAACCCAAACTTTAATTAATTAGTATATTTTAATGTGCTTTGGCATGAGGGAAAATAACTAATTAAGTATCTAACCTAGTAGATATACAAGTTAAATAGAAATCAAATAAGGTTTGAGTCAAAGTTGGATATGTATCAAACTTGAAGGGCTGAAATTGTAAGGAACCAAACTTAAACACCACCTACCTTTTTGTGGGATAATATATACGACACACACACACACAATTCAGGAGTTTGTGTGTGTTTGTGTGTGTGTGCGCTTTCTACCCTAAATGAAAGGGGGAAGTGGATTTTGCATGTATAATCTGAGATTTGAAAAGTGTTCATCACAATCTAAGCATCAACTAAGTATCTATTTCATCTCATGAAACTTCTTGGTTAGAGCCCTTGGTGGGTTTTGAGGAATGAACCCTAAATTGGGTAAATTGTAAGTACTAGATGGTTGAATTCATGTTTGGATGCATAAATCCAGTGTCATTAACGATTTAATGATTTCAATTGGGGAAATTGAATGTTATAATCCATGTAATGGTAGATGTAGATGTAGATTGTGGGTTATGATTTTATGTTATTAGATAATCTCTAACTAACATATAGAAATGTGTGTTGTATGAATTTCATATTGAAAAAGGTTATGGTTGAAGATGATTATGTGGTTGGTTGAGTGCATGTATTGGGAGCTTGTACAATGTGCTTAGAATATTGTATGCACACCAAGTGTTTGTTGAAATGTCTAGGAGATGATAATGTGTGAAAATTGTATACATGAACTTAATTACAAATGTGAATGTAATGTGAGAGTTGATGTAATTGTTAGTAAACTAACATATTAAAGAATGTGTTTTGCTGAAATCCATGTAGGAATGTAGTTTGATGGTATGTTTGGTAGAAGTATGCAATAGGACTTTGTACCTTATGCTTAAATGGTGTGATGCACACCATGTATTCTATTGATTTCTTAGTTGAGATCCAGAAGTAAATGTGTTGCTAATTATTGTATATCACAAAAGCATTAGTATGTATGAGATGAATTATATGTTTGTATGTGTCGACCTAAGTGATCATATAGTTGTGTGTATCCTACAACATGTGAATGTGATGTTTATGGTGGTCTAGTACATTAATATGGATATTTGTTTATAACATACTTAGGTTGTATAACATGTGAAAGTTTGTATGGTTGACAGTTGACTTTTCGGCAAGTCAATAATGTAGAATAACATACTTAGGATCCCAAGCATGATTGTATAATTAGAAAGACTATGTGATGCATCTTATGTTTGTCTATGTGGTATATATGATGGTAAGTTGAAAATTTACTTGATGAGAAAACAAATGTGGTTATGAATCTATGTCTTATGTCTATTGGAAATTGACTAACGAATGTCAATGTGATATTTGGTTGGGAAGGATTGTTAATATGAATGATCATGTATGCTAATGATGTTGTACACATGATGATATGAAAGGATGTGGATCATGTCAAGATATGCACAAGCATGGAAGGTTAATGGATCAAGAAGAGGCAAAGAAACAAAGAAGAACATGCAGGACTTGAGGTAAGTGACTTATGAACTAAACTCTTAGTTCAATAAATGCATGTTTATGTATTAATTTAGAATGGGAAACAAGAATTAAATGGTAACTTATAGTAAGACAAGTGAATGGATATTGTTAGTGAACAAGCATAGTTCACCATACGATAATGAAAGTAGTTGGGATAAATGGGTCAACAAAGGATATTTGCTCAGACCAGATGATAGTTTAGACCAGAGGAAGAATGAGCAGAGGATATTTGCTTAGACCAGAGGATAGTTTAGACCAGACGAAGAATGAGCAGGGGATATTTGCTCAGACCAGAGGATAGTCCAGACCAGAGGATCTTTGCTCAGACTAGATGATAGTTTAGACCAGAGGAAGAATGAGCAGAGGATGTTTCCTCAGACTAGCAGGGCTTGTTAGAATTCAATTTTCTTTTATTTAACTTGTTTAACCGTGTAAAGGGTTTGTTGATGTTCAACCCTAGGTGTGCGCTACTTTGGAGCCGGGTGGAGGATTAAGCTATTCTAAAGAACCGAACACGCTTGACCATTTTTGTTATGAGGATGGTAATATAGATTAAGGTATGTAAGTAAGAAGGCATGGAAGTTAGAGGTGAGGATCCGGAATTCAGATTCGAACTTGCAAAAGGCGTTTGGTCATGATCATTGAGTATTGTTGAATGTTATTTCCACATTTTGAATATTTGCATGAAGTCACTTAATGAACTAATGAAATGGGTATGTGGTGGTTGCAGGTTGTCTAGTCTACCTCACAAGGAAAGGAATGGTAGGAGATCGAGTGAGGAAACAGATTGTACGGGATCGCGATCACGTAACCTAATAAAGATGAGTCGTGATGAATATAATCAGAAACAATATAAGATGTGACACCTATAATATTTTGGAGATATGCTTTCCAAACATTTGAGAATGTTTTTATAGAGCTAGAAATTTTCTGGTTCGTATTTTCCGCTGCGTATTTTCTGATAGAACGACTTAGGTGCTTCAAGTTTGTATCACATCCCTGGTTTGAGTGAAATCTTGTACAAGGAAGTAAGTACTTGAACTCAAACTTGTGTGCTCTTAAAATTAGTGACCCGTACAATCCAAGACTCGATCAATGCTCAAAGGTAGAATTTAATATTAACTCACATGACACCTTAAAAGCTAATTGTGGTGTTTATGTTAAGGTGAGATTTTGTGTATAATGAAGAGGTCTCAAGGACACGAGTCAAGATAGATCGCGGAAATTGTGGATAAGATGGAATAATCATAGGTACGTGATAATTAACTATTGGTACCGGTGGGAGGAAAATCCTCAGGGATGGCAAAACTTAGAAGGAAAAATAACCATGTTGTTTAGGAAGGAAATTGAAAATGTAGCACGAAGTTGAAAACCAGTCCCCAGGCATAAGGTAATGATTACATGAAGACACGTGGATAGCATGTGGACTGCGCACCTGGCTAGTGCACAAGAAGCATGCAATACACGTGAGACCATGAGAATCATCACAGGTATGCGTGGTAAATTGGAAAGTAAGCGATCATGTGGATAGATGGGTGGAATAAACCTGTATGAATGAAATGTTGGAATGAAAGGTTTGAATCCGTAGGTAAGCACGGATCAAACCTGTATGAATGAAAGGTTGGAATGAAAGGTTTGAATCCGTAGGTAAGCACAAATCAAACTTGTATGGATGAAAGGTTGGAATGAAAGGCTTGAATCCATAGGTAAGCACGGATCAAGCCTATATGAATGAAAGGTTTGCATCCATAGGTACACATGGATTAAACCTGTATGAATGAAAGGTTGGAATGAAAGGTTTGAACTCGTAGGTAAGCACAGATCAAACCTGTATGAATGAAAGGTTTCAATCCGTAGGTAAGCACGGATCAAACCTGTATGAATGAAAGGTTGGAATGAAAGGTTTAAATTCGTAAGTAAGCACGGATTATACCTATATGAATGAAAGGTTGGAATGAAAAATCCGTAGGTACGCACGGATTAAACCTATATGAATGAAAGGTAGAAATGAAAGGGTTGAATCCGAAGGTAAGTATGGATCAAGCCTATATGAAGGAAACATATGAATGAAAGATTTGCATCCGTAGGTAAATACGGATCAAACCTATATAAATTAAAGGTAGGAATTAAATATTTGAATCCATGTGTAAGTCCCTCCACTTACTCATTAGTCGGCTCACCCTTGATAACATGAAAATTTTTAATGACCTTAACGGGCGAAATTGGGTGGAATGTTGTAGAAATATAGAATAACCCATAGAACGGGTCATTCGGATAGGAATGAAGGGAGGGGGAATGTTCTATCTCTAGCTAAGGTAGATTGGAAAGTTGTACATATGTGGTTATTAGTTGGTATAGATGCTAACTAATTGTAGAAGCTAGTTAAGAATAAATGGACAATTTGACTTTACAAAAGTCAAACGAGTCGAATTAGCAAGTGTAACGCAAGTACTAACAAGATTGCATGAATAGAAAGAAACCAATTTTGAGTTATTGGTATGGTAAGTAAACGTAATTACATGTTGAGCATGTAGTAGATAATCTATTAGAACCGGGACAACTTATATATTAAGACCCGTGTGGATGATTCAATTTAACAAAAAAGGAAAAAAAAACAAAAAATTGCATGGAAAAATAGAATGGGGTTTTGTATGCATGCCTAAATGGAAAAGTAGTAAAACCCCTAATTTAAACTATAAATATAATGAGTAGATAAAGATAATGATCGAAGGTCATAAATTAGTAAGAAGCGACAGGTGACTTTGAAAAGTCAAACTACTGAGATTTTGTGAAGTGACAAATAAAATGTAAAGATCATATGTAAGAATGTTAGATGTGTAACTTGATTTTGTATTGTAACGGGAGTTTCATCAAGTCATTTTAGATAGTTAGACACACAAAGGAAAGAATTTTCCATGGACTATTGAAAGATAATTGCTATGAATGCAAAATATGTGTCTAACCAATGACTTCATAGATACGAATGGTCGAATTTTGGATATGTTGAAATCTACAAGATAGGTGATATGATGTTAACGAGTTTGAACTCGTCATGTGAATGAACTAAACCAAGCTACGTATGGCATGGACTTGTGAAGGAGCAGGTCATTCCGACATAAGGATAGTCGGTTAATGTTGTGAAAGGAAGGTTAGTAAATTTGGTTATTTTATGATTGTTAAGTAGGAAATTGATATGTTGAATAGTACCCTGTATAAATGAATGATAATTCAAGTATGAGATAAGTTGGAAAGTTTTGACTTTTAAGGGTCAAAATATAAATGAACAAAAAAAAAGACATGAATAGAATGGTTCTGAAATTACCATAAAGGGATGGGTATATATATGGTAGATGTATTGGTTCAGTGTGACTATGGAATCATGTCTAACTCTCAAGTTAAGTGAGAATAAATGGGAATCAATTAGTAGGTATGTTGTGGAAGTGATAACTATTATTGAAGGTTTGTGATATACGTATGTATATAGTCTAACTAATTGCATGGTTGAAGGGACTTAGAAGGAATGCTAATAGTGGAATATTGTAGCAATCCCGTGATGAACGCCTTGTGACTAATGCGGGAATAAAAGACTAAGTAGGACTTATGTGTTAAACATGGAACCAATCGATTTATTATGATTAATAAATGTGTATAGGCCTCTTGTAATATAAGAGCGTAGGAACAAAACATACAAATATGCTTTGCCACGAGCAAGGTTATTTTATGGCCTATATGTGGGCTTGCGGCACGACATGAAATTTTGAATGAAATGAATGAGTAAATAAATAAGTGGAGATGATGTTGGCTAAGGGTTTAGCATTATGCAACAATTTTAGCTTTGATATGCTAGAATGAACACCTCAGAGTAATAATGTATGGGAACTCGGGAAAATGCATACCGGATACATGTTATACAATTCCACACCACATACCTAGGTGTGTATTCTAATTAAGCTAGTTGAATTAGTAAACAAACGAAGGGTAATGGTAGAATGAGTTTGGTAGTAATGAAAGTGGTTTCGGGGACGAAACCTTCTTTAAGGGGGGTAGACTTGTAACACCCCAAAAACCCAAACTTCAATTAATTAGTATGTTTTAATGTGTTTTGGCATGAGGTAAAATAACTAAGTATCTAACCTAGTAGATATACAAGTTAAATAGAAATCAAATAAGGTTTGAGTCAAAGTTGGATAGGTATCAAACTTGAAGGGCTGAAATTGTGAGGAACCAAACTTTAACACCACCTACCTTTTTGTGGGATAATATATACGACACACACACACACACACAATTCAGGAGAGTGTGTGTGTTTGTGTGTGTGTGTGTGTGCTCTCTACCCTAAATGAAAGAGGGAAGTGGATTTTGCATGTATAATCTGAGATTTGAAAAGTGTTCATCACAATCTAAGCATCAAGTAAGTATCTATTTCATCTCATGAAACTTCTTGGTTGGAGCCCTTGGTGGGTTTTGACGAATCAACCCTAAATTGGGTAAATTGTAAGTATTAGATGGTTGAATTCATGTTTGGATGCACAAATCCAGTGTCATTAACGATTTAATGATATCAATTGGGGAAATTGAATGTTATAATCCATGTAATGGTAGATGTAGATTGTGGGTTATGATTTTATGTTATTAGATAATCTCTAACTAACATGTAGAAATGTGTGTTGTATGAATTTCATGTTGAAAAAGGTCATGGTTGAAGATGATTATGTGGTTGGTTGAGTGCATGTATTGGGAGCTTGTAAAATGTGCTTAGAATATTGTACGCACACCAAGTGTTTGTTGAAATGTCTAGGAGATGATAATGTGTGAAAATTGTATACATGAACTTAATAAATGTGAATGTAATGTGAGAGTTGATGTAATTGTTAGTAAACTAACATAAAGAATGTGTTTTGATGAAATCGATGTAGGAATGTAGTTTGATGGTATGTTTGGTAGAAGTATGCATTAGGAGTTTGTACCTTATGCTTAAATGGTGTGATGCACACCATGTATTGTGTTTATTTCTTAGTTGAGATCCAGAAGTAAATCTGTTGCTAATTGTAGATCACAAAAGCATTAGTATGTATGAGATGAATTATATGTTTGTATGTGTCGACCTAAGTGATCATATAGTTGTATGTATCCTACAACATGTGAATGAGATGTTTATGGTGGTCTAGTACATTAATATGGATATATGTTTATAACTAGAAAGTTTGTATGGTTGATAGTTGACTTTTCGACAAGTCAATAATGTAGAATAACATACTTAGGATCCCAAGCATGATTGTACAATTAGATGGACTATGTGATGCATCATATGTTTATCTATGTGGTATATATGATGGTAAGTTGAAAATTTACTTGATGAGAAAAAAATGTGGTTATGAATCTATGTCTTATGTCTAATGGAAATTGACTAACGAATGTCAACGTGATATTTGGTTGGGAATGATTGTTAATATGAATGATCATGTATGCTAATGATGTTGTACACATGATGACATGAAAGGATGTGGATCATATCAAGATAGGCTCTAGCGTGGAAGGTTAATGGATCAAGAAGAGGCAAAGAAACAAAGAAGAACATGCAGGACTTGAGGTAAGTGACTTATGAACTAAACTTAGTTCAGCAAATGCATGTTTATGTATTAATTTAGAATGGAAACAAGAATGAAATGGTAACTTATAGTAACACAAGTGAATGGATATTGTTAGTGAACAAGCATAGTTCACCATAAGATAATGAAAGTAGTTGGGACACTAACAAGCATAGTTCACCATAAGATAATGAAAGTAGTTGGGATAAATGGGTCAACAAAGGATTTGCTCAAACCAGATGATAGTTTAGACCTGAGGAAGAAGGAGCAGAGGATATTTGCTCGGACCAAAGGAAGAATGAGCAGAGGATATTTGCTCAGACCAGAGGATAGTTTAGACCAGAGAAAGAATGAGCAGAGGATATTTTCTCAGACCAGAGGATAGTTTAGACCAGAGGAAGAATGAGCAGAGGATATTTCCAGACGAGAGGAAGAATGAGCAGAGGATATTTGCTCAGACTAGAGGATAGTTTAGACTAGAGGAAGAATCAGCAGAGGATGTTTCCTCAGACTAGCAGGGCTTGTTAGAATTCAGTTTTCTTTTATTTAACTTGTTTAACCGTGTAAAGGGTTTGTTGCTGTTCAACCCTAAGTGTGCGCTACTTTGGAGCCGGGTGGAAGATTAAGCTATTCTGAAGAACCGAGCACGCTTGACCCTTTTTGTTATGAGGATGGTAATACAGATTAAGGTATGTAAGTAAGAAGGCATGGAAGTTAGAGGTGAGGATCCGGAATTCATATTCGAACTTGCAAAAGGCGTTTGGTCATGATCATTGAGTATTGTTGAATGTTATTTCCACATTTTGAATATTTGCATGAAGTCACTTAATGAACTAATGATACGGGTATGTGGTGGTTGCAGGTTGTCTAGTCTACCTCACAAGGAAAGGAATGGTAGGAGATCGAGTGAGGAAACGGATTGTAAGGGATCACGATCACGTAACCTAATAAAGATGAGTTGTGTTGAATATAATCAGAAACAATATAAGATGTGACACCTATAATATTTTGGAGATATGCTTTCCAAACATTTGAGAATGTTTTTATAGAGCTAGAAATTTTCTGGTTCGTATTTTCCGCTGCGTATTTTCTGATAGAAGTGGAAGGAATTTATTCCCAAATGCGTACAAGTATCTCTGCCGGTTTCATATTTCGCAAAATATCAACAGGAACAGCAAGGAGAAGTTCACGGATAAGGAGTGGAAGGAATTTATTCCAATGTTTTGGTGGCTGTGTGACTCTCCGACTGAAGCGCTATACGAATATAATTTGGGAAATTTCAGTCATATTTGGAAAAGATTGGTCGTCAATGTGAGTACTTTTACATAATTACATACGTACTTGTTTACATACACACACCTGACAAGTTATGGTTATATTTTTCAGAGGTTTTTGACTAGACGAAGAATAACTGGTTGGACTGGTACCGTCAGAAGTTTGTGTCTGCATGGACTAACGGAATGTTGAACTTCCGCCAGACAACAACCAACATAGTTGAGGGCATGCATGCGAAGATAAAAAGTTACTGTCCAGGCAATCGCAACACGTTGTCGACAATTGTGGAGTTCTTTGATCAGATGGTTGATAAGCAATATCCACATTAAAAAAGGTTTTGAAGAGAGCCTAAGAAAAACAATGAACCACCACAAGGGGCAGCCATTGCTTGATAAGTTACATAGAAAGGTTAGCAAACATGCTCTTGAGCTGATATACCATGATATCCGACGTTTGCAAACGTCCTTGCGCAAATACCATAAAATTAACATTATAAAAAAATATTGAAATTGGTAAAAATATTAAAATTGTATTGATTGTGTTTATGTTCTTTAAAATTAAAAAAAAATTGTTCTTGGCAGCATTAACCCATCTAATTGGGTTTGAGTTGCTTTGGGTTTAAGATTTGAATTTGTGGGTTAAATTGGGTTTACTATAATTTTCAATGGGGTTCGAAACCAGGCCGGTCGGGTCGAAACAGTCCGGTTCGTTAATGGCCGGTCAGTTCAAAACCGGTACGGTTCATTACTGGCTCTGATAGGGTCGATATGATCCGGGTGGATAACGGGCTGGTCGGGTCGAAATAGTCCGGTTCGTTAACGGACGGTCAGTTCGAAACCGGTACGGTTCGTTACCTGCCCTGATCGGGTCGATACGATCTGGGTGGAAACCGAGAAGGTCGGGTCGAAACAGTCTGGTTTGTTAACGGGCGGTCAGTTCGAAACCGGTACGGTTCGTTACCGACCCTGATCGGGTCGATACGATCCGGGTGGATAACGGCCCGGTCAGGTCGAAACAGTCCGGTTTGTTACCGGACCTGATCAGGTCGATACGATCCGGGTGGATAACGGGTCGGTCAGGTCGAAACAGTCCGGTTTGTTAACGGGCGGTCAGTTTGAAACCCGTACGGTTCGTTACCGGCCCTGATCGGGTCGATATGATCCGGGTGGTTAACGAGCTGGTCGGGTCGAAACAATCTGGTTCATTAATGGGCGGTCAGTTCGAAACCGGTACGGTTTGTTACTAGCCCTGATCGGGTCGATACGATCCAGGTTGAAACTGGGCTGGTCAGGTAGAAACAGTCCAGTTCGTTAACAAGCGGTCAGTTCGAAACTGTTACGGTTCGTTAACAAGCGGTCAGTTCGAAACTGTTATGCTTCGTTACCGGCCCTGATCGAGTCATACGATCTGGGTGGATAACGGGTTGGTCGCGTCGAAACAGTCTGGTTCGTTAACGGGCGATCAGTTTGAAACCGGTACGGTTAGTTGTCGGCCCTGATCGGGTCGATACGATCCGGGTGGAAACCGGGCCGGTCTGGTCGAAACACTCCTGTTCGTTACCGGCCCTGATCGGATGTGTCATTTGAAAACCACAAACAAGCAATTAAACATATCGAAACGCGTTAAACAGAGTCCGGAATTCCAGGATATCGATTAGGCGGGCAAAATTTGTGTCACACCCCGCCAAGGCGGAAACACGGGTTGTAACTCGAAAGGTTTTCAAGCACAAGATTCAAGCAAACAACTAAATAAAACACAAGTTTTCATTTCATCTCGTCAAGAGTTACAATTTGAGAAATTCGTGTTTTTGAAATCTATGGATTTTACATTCAAACTTTGTAATACTTGCTAGTTCAAATAAAAATCCACGCAAAAATAGTGTCGTGAACGCATGCTTGAATCCCAAGTTCCATTCATGAAAATCTATTACCTGAAAAACATGCATAAAAGATTTGTCAACAAAAAGTTGGTGAGTTCACAGGTTTTATCGACTCGCTATGAGTTGTACTTGAAAATTCGTTGGTGATTCTCGTAGACTGTTGAGAATTGTTGTAAATTATTCGCGTTAGAAAGCTCGCGAATACACACACAAAATTAGTGAATCCGTGTTTGACCAATCATTGCCTAGCTAGGGCAAGATTTATGTACCAATGTGAGCCCATAACCAAACCTCTTACATATAGTGCCTCCCGCATTGTACAATAAAGACAACGTGAATATGGTAGTATACTGGCACTCTTTGGCATGTGGCAGGTTAGCGCGACTAACCAAGAGTGGGGGTGTCAACCCAATCGATCTACGTAAGTGTTCCATGGCTAACTGTTTAGCTAATGGTTACAGTGTAGTGTATGTACGAGGACTGTTGAGATCTCATGAACCAATTGTCTCATGTTTACAATTGCAGTCATGCTAGAATTCACTCTAAATGAAAGTGACTTGTATAGATGCATGTTTTCCCCTAAAAATATGAAAACAGTAAAAAGGGACCGTGAAACTCACCTGGTGTCCAAGTAGGTGATCTAACAAGGCAGAAGCTGGAATAACTATAATCCCGAAAAAGAGTGCCCTAGAATGTTAAGGACATCTTGAGTTTTGTGTACTTTGTTATTTACCACACAAGTTGTTCACCCGACTTGTGGAGCCTTGTACCATGTATACATGGGGTCATTGCACGTGACAATTACTACGTATTTTATATGTACTTTTGTAAAGCGTACAGTTTCGTGAATTTCGGGAGTTTGTTGTAGAAACGTATCTATTGTAACAAATCGGGCCCCACACGTCATCCTAGGAATTACAATATTCCCCAATCTAACATGTGTGTGTATTTATAGAAAAATCATAGGTTTAACATATGTTATATTATATTGTAGTGTTAAACTAGTATTAACATGTGTTTGATCCCACTTAATGTATGTTGATTATCCTGACCGGAGCCCTTTAAGAATATCTGACTGCAAATCCGATTTTTTGACATATCAAAAGCGACTCTCTCATGTTAATCAATGTGCAAATGAGTGATCATGAGTGTGTATAGGTGTGTTTTCATGAAATCGTATAGCGTAATATAGCTTCGGATATATATATATATATATATACATGTGTTGGTTCCAAAATCGATTCTAGTGTCGTTCATTCGAGTCTATATATATACTTGTTTGTATACCCGTGAGCTTGTGTGATGAGTGTACTTATATTTTCATGTAACCGTAGGTGTTATACATGTATGTGTGTGAGTATACATAAGAGTGATCAATTTAAGTGTATGTATTATTAACAAACCGACATGTGTGTGTGTTTAACCTGGGCCGATTACAATTTCATACGAGGCAAAGGGTTGGGGCTTGGGTGTAAAGAAATGAGGCCGATTATAAAAGGAACTTCATAGGTGTTTGAGTAAATATAACTAACCTTGGGTGAATGTTTAATCGAGTATTGTGCTTCCTAATCAACTTGGGCCTTCCAATGATGGTGCTAGATGATGGTTGTGAGTGAGTTTTGGTGGGTTCTTGGGTGGGAATTCTCGACCGTGGATGGACAAGAAAGAAAGAAAGCAAGGATGGTTTGTTTTGGTGCAAGTTTACTTCTTGTAGGAACCTCCTTATATAGTGAATTATATGGCAACTCTCTTACTTAGTTTCTAGTAACCATTGATTAGTACACATTCCTTATTAATGTATAAGTTTGATAAAGTGATGGGTGTCTTTCTTGAGGATTCGTCCAAGTAGAAGAGACAACAATATCACCTAAATTTGGTAGGGGATCATGCCTAGGAATGGAACAAGATGAGTGGCAAGTCTATGGAAGTGTGTAAGTGTAGTGGTTTGTCTTTTAGTTGTCATGCATGGCATATGATGACAAGGTTAATCAATGCAAATTAAGGTGTGGTGATGTTGATGGTGTCTTCGGCCGTGAAAGGGAAAGGAGGAGGAGGCATGCTTGTTTTAAGCCATAAGTGGGTCATGATTACTTGTGGGAGGTGTAGCTTCTATGTTGACTTACTAGAAAGATGTAAGAGTGAATGAAAGGGATAACACTTATGTTTTCTTCTTGTGTTTTGGGCCGAAGGTAGAGACAAAAGAGGATGAGAAGGTTGTCAAGTTTTGGTAGAATCCTTTAGGTTAGTTATGGTATTACTAGGCTCTAGGCTTTCCAATTTTGTATAAGAAAGTTGTCAATATATGTGTTTGTGTCTTGTCACTTTCGGCCTAGTTCTAGGAAGGAGAGTAAAGTGTTTGTTAGTTAGTTATCATGGTTATGGAAGGGTTAGAGTTGTAGGGAATGGTGTCATGTAGATGTCCATGATCTATTCTAGTGTAAGTTGTAAACAAGACAAAGTGATGGTCTCCTATGTACTTGGGCCGATTGAAAGCAACATGAGCAAAAGAAGTTAGATGGACTTGGATATGCAAGTGTAGAGAATTTGGTTTGTATACCAATTTGGTGTAAACATGGGTGGCATCTATTGTGTGTATATATGTATATAATATACGCATACATACATATGTGAAGGGGTGTATCCATGTCTAGTCCCTATCAATGATAAGATCACATGGTTATGTAGATGTATGCCAATTATTTTTATCTTTCATGTGTGTGTTTATAAAATCTTGAGTTTGGCCGATTATATACATGTATATGCATATATATGTGATATGTTTTGATAACCTCTAGTCATCCATGATATAGGAATATCTTTTCAAGTGGTGACATAGGTATATATTTGATCTAGTGTGTTGCATAACATGTCTTGAATTGTCCGGGTTTTGAGTGTGATTGAACAATTTCCCACTTAGGTCTTGTCACGTGTAATGTTGTTTTGTCCATACGTAGTAATTGGATATTCGGTTGCTCTCTGTTGAGCATGTGATTCGCTTGATTGTTCAATGCCAATTGTCGCTGGTAATTCGGGTGTTGTATGCGTAAATGTAATGAATTCTTGAAATTGATTGGGTTTTGCTAGACTCGGGATGACATAGTTATTGTAATATTGTCTTATGCATAAATAGAACGTTGTGAATCCTGTTAAGTGTACGGATATTGTCCTGGAAAATTGTCGGGTGTCACATTCTCCCCCTGTTGAAGGAATTTCGTCCGCGAAATTTGGTTTAAGTAATATGTAATTGGATTTCTCCGGGATGAGGAATGGTAGTTTCAGTTTCACAGCAAGATGAAACTTTTCGTTGATAGGGATCATCTCCTACGGTGACATGAGTGTTATATCAAGAAGTCACCTCTTGAAGTGTGATGGGGTAAGGTCTGTAAACCTTATCAAGCTTGAAGTCTCATGGAATAGGCATGACTCTAGTCATGGTTAAAAAGGACTGAAGTATTCAGGTTGAGCTGCCTCCGATGTTGATCGCATAGGTGCGAAGCATGCCCGTGGTGATTTGGAGGTTTTGTTTGCTCAGACCACCATACTTGTGTTCATATGAGTCCCCTTAGTCTTTCACAGGGTTTAAGGAATTTGCAGGAAAAGAATACTTCGGTTGGAACCAGTAGAGATTGGCATATGGTGTACTGCCACAATTCTTTCATGGCTTGGCTAGTCAACCTCCAATTAGTAGTCCCACTTGATGGGTAGGAAGGGTGCGAATCTGATTTCACGTTTGAAAATTTCACGATAGTGCCACAACTTTCTTAGTAAGTGGAAATCGTAGAGGTCGATTGTCTTTTGATAGTTACGATGAAGACTTGCGTTTCACTACAGCTTAGGTACGTTCCAACTGTTGATCTCATCAATCGAGGAAATGGCTTGGAATTCGGGGAAAGGTAAAATACGATGGTAAACCATTAAGCAAAAGAATTGTAGATTCAAAATTTCCTTTCGACTTGGAAATTGGTAGTTCGACATTATGGAATCCTTGGGCAATTGGGGTTTGACAATGAAGTTAAGGTGTCAATAGATGTTGGGTCAAATTCCAAGAGAGTACAATGTCTATTCCAACACTTAGTTGTGATCCATCGGGGTAGGTAACACTGGTTGTCGTTATCCTTGAGGGTCGAGCTGTTTCGAATGAGGTTGCATCACAATAAAGAAATCGAGTGGTTCCCAATGATGTTTGAAACCAAATGCATAGGAAATGAGAAAGCACGGAGTGTGAGCTCCATGACTAATCGACGGGAGTCATGGGTGCTATACCTTTCCGGTGTCGAGCGTCACACCGAGCTGATGGGTGATAGATTCTAGGTCGGGTCTGGATGGTGTATGCTAGGAATTTAAGGATTATTGATTGAAATATGAAGTCAGGATTTTGCGTGATAGATATATAGAATATTAAATCGCAAAATATGTTGAATGTCTATGGTTTCCTGCACGTCATTTGGTAAAATGTAGGAGTGATCTGGGGACGCACGTGGATTATGTCATGATTTGAAAAAAAAAATTGGTAAAGGTACCACTTATGGTATTAGGTAGTTTAGTCAGGAACAAGGAAACAGTGTTATAAGCAAGTGCTTGAAGACACCAGAGTATGGACGCTTGCAATGTTTACGTCCATTAAGAAGGTTAAGGAAATGAGGAAGTGACTAGAACTTAATGGGAGTTTGACTTAGGATTGCATGAAAGATTTTAATCGGGCATAAGCAATCGATCGAGGAATCGTATGGAGTTCATCCCGTGGAATGTTCGTCTTGTTAATACCAAAACGTTAGCTTTACAACTGAAATGTTTTCCTTTGAAAGGAGGGGGGTTTATTAGCAACTGGTTATAGTACGAATAGTTGTGGGGATGTTACTACACAGTTGAGGGATGACAAGGACCTTCTGGCCCTTAGAAGTGTACCAAGGACAACCCAGTCCTTTGAATTGAACAAGATCAGTCCGCTCATGCATGTATTTACTAATAGGCTGATAGGGGGCATCCGCTCACAAGCGTGGTTAACCATGTTGTATCACCATGGAGATTGAATATCGAGGTTATGTTGTTTTATCAATTATCATAAGCAACTAATGTGTTGCTTGAAATAAAATGGTTGGGGGGAATGAGTCAAACATGTCTTGCTGACATCTTTGGCGTTCAAGAAAACAACACAAGCATACGGAAGACATAATGTAGGGGTTGGACAAGCTTCGGTCGGTCAAGAAGGGCTAACGTGGAAATATAAAAGCAGTGAGTAGTTGCAAAGTTACGTGATGATGAGCAGGCACTTTGCAAGGGTCTAAAGTGGTATGAGGCGATGTATATAAACCTTTAGATGGTTCCAGCCTCGGTGATTATCTCCAAGTAAATTTTTACGATTCAAAATCGTTGTAAATCTTCACCTACCATTTTGTACAAAAATTTTATTCATATTATCGAGTGGTGTAATGAAATTTTGGAAACGACTCACGCCAGTATTCTAGAAAACGTAATTTATGGTAAAACGTTTGGCAACAACTTTTTTTTTCTAAAATGACGTATATAGATTTTGAAGCTTGTGTATACAACGACACACTTCTTTACTAACATTTTGAATTTCCAGCTCTAGACACTTAAAGTGTACGACCTTGTAGGTGATCTTTCAGAAAAAAGAAAGTTTTAACTCAAGGGTTTGTATTGAAAACACTCAATTTGATTCGGCATATAAAAATGCTTTTTGTTAACCAATGTTATGTAACCAAAACGTTTGTCCCCTTTGTTATGTGATTTGCACTTATGGCATGCCAAAAGTTAGGGGAAATGATTTCTTGTATGAATCCAATTTTGGGTGAGTTCATGACTAAAAGGCCGAAGGGTATGAAGGGCAAAATGATAGGTTTTGGAAACTAGTTTTAGAGAAACACCGAGGATTGCATATAGTTTAGATTGAATTGATGGTGAAACCATTCAGCGATATTCCACTTTGGTGAGTAAGGAGTACTATGTAGTGTATGAGATTACTGTTAAAACTTGAGAGGTAGATTAGCGGTATCAATCGACAAAGGAAAGGGTAAGTCGATGGGAGAAATGGCAGACCACATAAATCCAACTATTCGGTTGAAGCTCCACAACTATAAGGTGTGTCTGCAAAACTTGGGATACTTTGGTCGTGAACGATGATATGCATATAAAGGAACGTCTTAGAAAACACCACTTTGACTGATTGGGAGGATGTGTAAAAATCGGCTTCGAGGAGGGAAAGTTCAAGTTTACCGATGAGCATGGGAACCTTTCACGGTACCATCCTATAAGTGTGCGTATCGTAGGCATCCGAGTCTTGGCATCTCTAACAAGGTTCTTAATAATCATCGTGGGCTTCGGGTGGTTGAAGATTACAGTGTTATAGAATGGCTAAAGCGCTACAAGGTAGCCCTCATATCAATAAATGCAAAGGGTAACGATGGGAGGACCTAGGGTCATCACCCGAATGAATGAGATGGAGTGTTGTAGACACATTGAAGTTGGTATGAGAACGAGGATTTCAGAAAATTAGGGAGTGGAGTTTAACGTGGTGTGGGAGAATTTTGTTTGCATAGATGTCACGCCTTGTTCGACTCAAATAATAGAAGCGAACGCCAGGAACTTCTACGATCATGGAAGAGTTACACGCCATAGGGTGTTTATCAAGAAATCCCTATTCAACGTGCGTTTGATGTGGAGCGCAAGTTCCACGTAACGAATTTAGGAAAACTCAGTATGGACCGCGATCATCGACTCGAAACGTAGTGTTCATCAAGATTCTCATGCACCGCAAATTACAATTACGCGTGCACCCGTAATAATAATTTGCCCTGCATGGTTCCCAAGTGTTCTCTAATTCCGAGCTTCCGACCAGGGTGACAAGAATTGTATAGAATGAATTGACTAGGAAAAAGTCCATTAAGGCTTTTTCCTTCATTAGAAGATTATCCAGACGTTCCAACTTGAACATCAAGAGAGTAGTCCTCCAATCACTCGTCCCTGTGTAAGTAGAATCATCAACGTAAGTTGTCCTTTAGCTGGGCGTCACTCTACTATTAGTTCGGGTGGTTGGTGAAGTTGTGAGGACCGATCAAGCATAAATCATGACGGTACGGCGATCGGGGACCTATAGTCGTCCGTATCTTCAGAGTGTACCGGGTTGGGAGTTGAGAACGAGGGCGTCCTCTTTGTGACAACAATATCCGAACGTACACCTAAGAGCTTGTTATGTTATAGGCATAATGCAAATGAAATGGAACTTGTGCAGTGCGTTGTGATGAAAATGTTTTTCATGCAGGGGAAATCGTTTTCAAAAAGTTTTGCGTTAGTTATAGTTTGGACTCAAAAGAATCCTAATTCGCTATAACCATTGGCTCTGATACCAATCTGTCACACCCCGCCAAGGCGGAAACACGGGATGTAACTCGAAAGGTTTTCAAGCACAAGATTCAAGCAAACAACTAAATAAAACACAAGTTTTGAGTTCATCTCGTCAAGAGTTACAATTTGAGAAATTCGTGTTTTTGAAATCTAAGGATTTTACATTCAAACTTATAATACTTGCTAGTTCAAATAAAAATCCCTGCAAAAATGGTGTCGTGAACGCATGCTTGAATCCCAAGTTCCATTCATGAAAATCTATTACCTGAAAAACATGCATAAAAGATTTGTCAACAAAAAGTTGGTGAGTTCATAGGTTTTATTGACTCGCTGTGAGTTGTACTTGAAAATTCGTTGGTGATTCTCGTAGGCTGTTGAGAATTGTCGTAAATTATTCGCGTACCAAACCTCTGACATATAGTGCCTCGCGCATTGTACAATAAAGACAACGTGAATATGGTAGAATACTTGCACTCTTTTGCATGTGGCAGGTTAGTGCGACTAACCAAGAGTGGAGGTGTCAACCCAATAGATCTATTTAAGTGTTCCATGGCTAACTGTTTAGCTAATGGTTACAGTGTAGTGTATGTACGAGGACTGTTGAGATCTCATGAACCAATTGTCTCATGTTTACAATTGCAGTCATGCTAGAATTCACTCTAAATGAAAGTAACTTGTATAGATGCATGTTTTCCCCCACAAATATGAAAACAGTATAAAGGGGCCGTGAAACTCACCTGGTGTCCAAGTAGGTGATCTAGCAAGGCAGAAGCTGGAATAACTATAATCCCGAAAAAGAGTGCCCTAAAATGTTAAGGACATCTTGAGTTTTGTGTACTTTGTTATTTACCATACAAGTTGTTCACCTGACTTGTGGAGCCTTGTACCATGTATACATGGGGTCATTGCACGTGACAATTACTACGTATTTTATATGTACTTTTGTAAAGCGTACAGTTTCGTGAATTTCGGGAGTTTTGTTGTAGAAACGTATCTATTGTAACAAATCGGGCCCCACACGTCATCCTAGGAATTACAATATTCCCCAATCTAACATGTGTGTGTATTTATGAAAAAATCATAGGTTTAACATATGTTATATTATATTGTAGTGTTAAACTAGTATTAACATGTGTTTGATCCCACTTAATGTATGTTGATCATCATGACCGAAGCCTTTTAAGAATATGTGACTCCAAATCCGATTGTTTGACATATCAAAAGCGACTCTCTCGTATTAATTAATGTGCAAATGAGTGATCATGAGTGTGTATAGGTGTGTTTTCATGAAATCGTATAGCGTAATATAGCTTCGGATATATATATATATACACACATGTGTTGGTTCCAAAATCGATTCTAGTGTCGTTCATTCGAGTCTATATATATACTTGTTTGTATACCCGTGAGCTTGTGTGATGAGTGTACTTATATTTTCATGTAACCGTATGTGTTATACATGTATGTGTGTGAGTATACATAATAGTGATCTAATCAAGTGTATGTATTATTAACAAACCGACATGTGTGTGCGTTTGTTTAACCTGGGCTGATTACAATTTCATACGAGGCAAAGGGTTGGGGCTCGGGTGAACAATTTCCCACTTAGGTATTGTCACGTATAATGTTGTTTTGTCCATACGTAGTAATTGGATATTCGGTTGCTCTCCATTGAGCATGTGATTCGCTTGATTGTTCAATGCCAATTGTCGCGGATAATTTGGGTGTTGTATGCGTAAATGTAATGAATTCTTAAAATTGATTAGGTTTTGCTAGACTCGGGATGACATAGTTATTGTAATAATGTCTTATGCATAATTAGAACGTTGTGAATCCTGTTAAGTGTACGGATATTGTCCTTGAAAATTGTCGGGTGTCAAAATTTGTATTTTGTTTTAAAAACCGGTATCGACGGTATAGTCCGTGTATGACGTACAATGATTTATGAATGTTGTTCAAACTCAGATGTTTCTACCAAAACCCACAAACGAGCAAGAAACGAACCGAAACGCGTTATTATTGATTGTGTGTTTGATTTGGTGTTGGATTGTGTGGTGTCGGGTTGGGTTGGGTTTCTTTGGGGACGAAGACCGAATCGCCTCGCCGAGACCTTAGCGAGGCGTTTTGGCTGTTTTTTTTATTTATTATTATTATTATTATTATTATTATTACTACTACTACTACTACTATTACTGTTATTGTTATTACTCTTACTGTTATTGTTATTGTTATTAATATTACCGTTATTATTATTACGGTAATTATTGTTATTATTACTATTACTATTATTGCTGCTGCTGCTGTTGTTGTGGTTGTGGTTGTCGTCGTCGTCGTCGTTGTTGTCGTCGTCGTTGTTATTGTTATTGTTATTATTATTACGGTATTATTAATACTGTTATTATTATTATTGTTGTTTTATTATTATTATTATTATTATTATTATTATTATTATTATTATTATTATTATTAGTGTTATTGTTATTATTATTGTTATTATTATTATTATTAGGGTTGTTATTATTATTGTTATTATTATTATTATTATTACGGTTATTATTATTATTGTTATTATTATTTGTACTACTACTACTGCTACTACTGTTGTTGTTGCTGCTGTTGTTGTTGTTGCTGTTGTTGTTGTTATGGATATTATTATTATTATTATTATTATTATTATTGTTATTATTACGGCTATTATTATTATTATTATTATTATTATTATTATTATTATTATTATTATTATTATTATTATTATTATCATCCTATATATTAATAACCAAACTTTGATGAATAGTAACATGGTCTTTCGGTAATTTGGGTTTTGTTCGAGGGTATTTTTGTCATTTGACCGTGTGTATTCTCTCTACTGCCTTTTCTTTTTTGCACCCATTGCATTCTCTCTCACCCAGCTTTCCCACCGCCTCATCCACCGTGCGCCGCTTTACCGTCCCATCTGCTTTGGTGTACCGTCCCATCTGCTTTTATGACACACATCCACCATCACTGTTACTATTCTTTTAATCTGTGACTCCATTTCTCCCTATCCTGTCACAATTACGTGGCGTGATACTTGTCGACGATGAACAATAGGGGCACCATGGGAGTCGGGAGAGAGATGAAGCCGCCGGTGGTTAGCTGATGGCGGTGACGTTGGTGGTTGTTCCTTAGTCGGTTCTCATTGGTGGCTTGGGTTTGTGCTTAGTCGGTTGTCTGTTGGATTGGTGAGTCGGGAGAGAGATGAAGCCGCCTGGGTTGTTGCTTAGTTGGTTCTCTGTTGGATTGATGAAGTTATATGCTCATTGGTGGCTTGGGTTTGTGGTTTGTAACCAATGACAACAACCCCAGAACCCAGCTGTAACAGTACTGATTACCGAGAAGATTAACATGGACCATTGTATGACACCCTAGGCATGCAAATCCCACATCGGCCGTGGCCAGGAGAGATCCTTGGTTCACAAGTAATCCAAAGCCTCTTAAATCACCAACGCGTTTTGAGGCTTAATGTTAGTGGATGAGAGGAGAACTCCACAGTTAAGCGTGCTCAGGTGAGAGCAGTATAAGGATGGGTGACCTCCTGTGAAGTCTCCACCTGGGCAACCAAAAACAAATCCGTGAGCTCTGGATTGGCACCCATCGGGGCAAAGCGGACAATATTGGTGGTGAGAGGGGCCGGATGTTACAAATGGTATTAGAGCCACTCCTGTGCCGTTCGGGATGGTGGGGCAAACCTCATCGAGGACGATGAGTCTTTAAGGGGGTGGTGATTGTAACAGTACTGATTACCGAGAAGATTAACATGGACCATTGTATGACACTCTAGGCAAATCCCACATTGGCCGTGGCAAGGAGAGATCCTTGGTTCATAAGTAATCCAAAGCCTCTTAAATCACCAACGCGTTTTGTGGCTTAATGTTAGTGGATGAAAGGAGAACTCCACAGTTAAGCGTGCTCAGGTGGGAGCAGTATAAGGATGGGTGACCTCCTGGGAAGTCTCCACCTATGCAACCAAAAACAATTCCGTAAGCTCTGGATGGGCGACCCATCGGGGCAAAGCGGACAATATTGATGGTGAGAGAGGCCGGATTTTACACAACTACGATGAGGGTTTCGTTGTGCATGTCAATGGACAATGGTTTGATTGCTAACCATATTATTATCATACCCATTTGTTTCTTTTCAATTTTTATTGCAATTAAATAATGATGATAATAATAATTGTGTAAATAGAACCTTAGACTACACCCAATTATGACTAATGAGTTTCATTCCAACATGATACTCTGTCTATGAAAGAGATTTCAGTTTAGATGGATGATGTTTGTTGATGGGTTAAACATATCACAATGGTTTTAGTTTCTAAATTTGGTTCAGTTGGTTCTAAATGTTTAGAGATATGACGAGGTATTGTTGAAGTTCAAATTCCAAATTGTAGACTTATTTTTTCTGATTAATTTGGAGCAGCCTAAATGTAAATTAGTTACCAATAGTTTCCTGTGTGCTAATAATTTGTTTGTTTTGATTGTTAATTAATAGAACAAGTGTTCACCAATAAAAATGAGTGAGCAATCCAGTTTAGGTTCCAATCTCATTTTCCAGTCCTTGGGATATTTTAACTTCATGTACCTTTTTTTTTTATTTTTGAAATTACTGTCTCTATGTTATATTCTTTTATCAATATTGTTTAACCCTCCATTGTTAATGTTTCATTCTTTTTAGCTAATGTTGGTCCTCTATAGATCAATGTACCTATCACTTAGACTACCTATTTAAAATTATATCTAAATAGTAATAAAAAAATCTTTATCACACGACCAATCTTTAGATAAATAATCTTAATAGCAACTGATACTTTGTTGGCAATTAACGAGAGTTTTTAGTGGTACGGCTCTTCTGGAATTTAGCTCATCTTCATATTTGAAATTTTAGTCGTAATAATTGGAAGAGGGTAACGTAAAAAGTGGCTTATTGCACAAAGTGTAAGAAAAAATATGGAGTGTAGGATTAAATTTGATAATCAGGGGCACGATGGTAATTTCTTAGCGTCATTAAAGTTTCACCCCATTTTTAAAACGGTCATAACTTTTTCATACGACATTATTTTTTTAGAAAAAATTACACCATAAAAACAAGCTTTTCATCCTCTTTCATTTCCATACCATATTGCTATACTTTTTAAAAAAATAAAAGAGTAAATTCTGTTATGAATGCATCTTAATGTGGTGACTCTCCACATACAAAACCTCCATCTAGTCATTACCTTTGAATTAATGTTAATTCCCTATAAATAGTGGCTTCATGTAATTGTTAATATGCACTCAAGAATAAGATGTCTCTTTTCTATCTCTCTCTATATCTTCATCTAATCTTTGTTCATAATTCTAATATTTTGTATGTTGGTTACTAATAGGCTGTTGTTTTACAACACGTTATCAGCACGAATTGCTTTTGGATTGAAGCATAGTATCATAAGGTAACTTGACAACCTCTCATACAAAATCAATATTGTAATCCATACAATTTTGGGCTATATTTAGTTTCATTATTCATTCCTTTTATTTTATTTCTCTTAAACATAAGCCATATTATAAATCATACAAAGATTGAAAGATAACTATTCTTGAAAAATGTTTGATGTTGTTTATTGAAAGAAAAATGGTATATTCTCATTTTATATTCTATTTTCATATTTAGCTTTAGACATTAGCAAAGTGATATTGTTTTGCAAAGAAAATTTTATATTAAAGCATGGTGACATGATATAAAGAAAAAAGAAACCCAAGAGGTTTGTTTTATGGATAGTCTTGTGTAATAAAGGATAATTTAATTCCTTTTAATATTATATTAAATTTTAATATTAAATTGTCATTTATGAAATAAAACATTTTATATTAATTCTTTAACATTTTGTAAAGAAAGGTTTAACTTGTCATTCGTGTTCCACTAAAAGTTTAGTTGACAGACAAACCTTTACAAAGAATTTTCATATTCATTATATGTTGTTGATTTGTCATTACACTAATATTAGCTATGGCTAAATCATGTTAATCGCATTAAAGATAATTTTGAACCATTTATATTACATGTCTAAAGCAATTGGTGATGTATATCAACTTTAACTAGGACATTAATCAAATCGATTTTGGGCATGATAATCGACCCATTTAGCTTGAATTGTGATGTGTTGATGGAGTACGTTGACTTACATAGTAGATTTTTTTTATATAATCTTGACAATACATCCATGCATATGATATAGAAAGTTTCATGTATCTTATAAATTCTATTAACATTTCTCATCAAATACATATTGAATACTAATGTTTATAACTACTTAATGATTTTGATGTTTCGTATTCATAACTCATATATTGTGAATGCTATAATATTCATACTTAGACACTATATATTTGAAATGCATGTGAAGAAAACATTAATTGTGAAAGATTCATTTATAATATGACACTTGAGTTGTCATACTCTCTAAGATTTATTATAAATTTATGGAAGCTTGTAAGACTTTAGAATGATAAATCGTAATGATTCGGTCATATAACTTCTTCTCAATTAGTGTTATGTGATGAGAAGATTATTTACACAAGTTGATTAAAACAGCTTCCATTGTCATATCTCATCTATGCTCTTGAAGTAGCAGGATTATCAAAGAACATATAAGGTTTGAAATGACCACAATATATGAAAGTTGTCGCTCTAATCCATTCCCTGAAGTGAATGCGATGACATAATGATTGGTGTAAAGGTCGTGATCATGTACATAACTCAGGAAACTATAATGGTGCAACCATGAAAATTACGTTGTTATAATCCGTTCCCTAAAGTGAATGTGACGTTATTGATCGATATAAAGATATGGTTGTACTTCATTCAAATGAAATGTGATGATATAAAGAGTTGTATAAAAGTTGTGATCATATACATAATTAAGAAAATTGTATTGATGACACCATGAAAGTTATGTAGTTATAGTCCATTCCTTGAAGTGAATGTGATGATATAATGACCAATGTAAAGTTCATAATCATGGTAATTAAGGAAATTATTATGATGCTCAAGTAAATGAGATCAAATAAGTTGATATGTGATAATGATCATGCTCGATATAAAAGTCGTGAGCAAAATTGTAAAGATCATCATGTAAATAAGGTCAACATGTTAATATTGAAATTGATCACAAGAAGTTGCACATTAAGGGAGTAATCATACGAGAATAAGATATGGGAAACATGTGTATAACAAGAATGTTTGAAATAGTTATACAATATTCTCTCGTATTTCTTATCGTGTATTAGACAAACACGAGTACAACTAAAGAATATATGATCGTAAACTAGAAGTTTTCGGATCATGAATTACAATAAATTGGCTTGACCGGTTAGACCATTCCGTGTCACTGATGATGTGAAAAATATAGAAGGACCAGAAGATTCTTCATGGTAATTAAACATACAATGTTTGCTCTCAAGGGGAAGATAATTATTTAGCAACTAATGTGGGTGTAAATCTCTAATATGGTATGGAAATGATAAAAGGGTATGTATATCCCAACATGATACCATTTAGTGTCCTAAAATCGATGCATCGTCTAAATGGTTATCAAATTCGCAACCTGAAGTTTGCTTGAAAGTGGCTTAGCTGATAAGATAGCAAGCACATTACTCTAGACTATCATATTAGTTTTGATAAATGTGGTGATCTTGATTCCCATTTTCTTAATGATTATTGAAATAAGTGTCAAACTACATGTGACAAATGTTGTTGCTTTTGTTAAAGATGATGGCTAAACGCATATGATTAATTGTGAAGCCAATAATCATGAGAGCAAAGGTTTATATATGTATATGGGAACATGTATTTTTACATGATGTAATATTATTCACATTAAGCCAACAAGTTATTTAACCTTTTCCCCATTATAATTGGTTTTCGGTCAGGAACCAAACACTTCCCATCTATTGTTTTGATGTGCAATATATTTTGCAATTGATCCACCACAATGCACAAAAGATGGGACTTCATATGTTGGATAAGAATATATTGATAACTACGTACTTAGAGTCGTTAAAGGTGCGATTTGATTGATTGATTTTTATTTAACAATCAATATTTCCAACATGAAGGGGAGATAAAAAGCAGTTGAAAAAGATGAAATGAATTATCACTTGATCCTCAAATTAATAAGTGAGAACTGAAAGTACAAAGGATAATTCATTTACAAGAATAAATTGATTACCAGATGTATTCACTGACCTAAATATAGTGACTAGCTAAGTCACATGTATCAACTGCTAGTGCTCCAATTGAATTAGTGTCTCAGAAAGGACAACCATACATTGGTGGTAAGTCTATGGCATGCCTGAGGCGTGGTAGACTAGTCGGTTCCAAGAATAAAAATCCTCGAAAATGGAGCAGGTAATGAAAATGGTCGAGTCGAGGTATAGTAAAGAGTCTCTTGAAGAGACATTAGACATGATGGTTCCAAAAGAACCTCAGGTACCTGAAAGTAAAGAGATCTCAGTAAATTATATCATGTCTAGAAATATATGGAATCGAAACAAAATCGACGTCGATGATAATTTTGTATAAATATAGCGCTTGAAATAATGAAAATGATGAGGATCATGAACTAAGATTTGCCGATAAATGAAATGTGAAATGATTGGCCAAATATTGAAAGACGCAAGTAAGGCAGAATTGAAATCTCTCATGAACCTAGAAGTTTTGGATAAATGGTCCATACAACTAAAAGTTATAAAATGTGTTGTATACAAATGAGCCTTTGTGCAGGATCATAATGAGAAAAGTAACATTATGAAATATAAGGCACAATTTCGGCACGAGTTTTTCGTAAAGACTCAAGAAAAATTATGAGGAGAAAATTCTCTTGTGGTGGATGCAACAATGTTGGAATCTGGTAATATAAGAGAGAATTGATATGCGTCTAATGAATATTATGATATCTTAAATATATGATAATGAATTTTACATGAAATCCATGAAGGATTTAAGTTTTCAAAATCATATAAATCAAGTTCTCGAGAACGATGTAACTGTTGTATACATATTTGGATCCAAATACATTATATATGTTGTATACATTGATAAATTTAAATATAATAGGAACTCATGATAAGTTCCATGAGGCACTTTAGTGCTTAAAAGCAATCATCTTAAGGAAGTAATTCTTATGCAATAATAAGCATATGGTGATTATAAAGTATGTAAGATGGTATAATACGAAATGGAAGTGAAACATGTAACGAGTTCTTTGAATATGATATGGAAAACAATATGCTTTATGCGACAAAACTCTTGAAGAGCTCATTAACGTACATGATTGGTTAACATGGAAGGAAGTCCATGACCGATTGTAAATGCAAGAGGCATTGAGACTAAAAGCTCGAGAAATATGTTATATGAAGTTAACAATTTCTAAGTACGGACTAAAATAGTCGGAGTTAAACATAGTATAATTAACAGGGTAGTTATCTCAAAGGAAAGAGATATGAATATGATGTACTCGTTCATATGCTTATAGGATATGTTGATCGTATTATCATATGTCCTGACGAGATGATATGCAAGTTGAGCATTTGTTAACCATATTTTTGTCAAGTTACATCCAAAAGATGTTGGGACATTTTAATATCTGAAGGTCAATCTCTAAGAAAGTTGGAGATTGTTAAAATATTTGGCATAAAATGAATTATTATTATCATATTGTAAATAATGATACTCTCAAGGTATGAAAAATATGAGTTTGTATTTTACTAACCCGTAAAAAAGGATTTGGTTAGTCTTATTAATGCAGGGAATGTAACACAACACACTCGTTTATTTCATGGCACGCATATACGAGAAGGTTCACTTGAAGTCTGACATGAAGATCATACATCATTGCTTTGTTTAAAGAATTGTACATAAAGAGATCAAGACCCAATTCATTGGCTACAAAAAGTTTTGAGCAACTTTCATAGAAGATCGACACAGTCATTCGAAAGACACATATTAAAATGAGGGGGAGTATTAGAAGCGGTGCACTATTTTTGCCTTCACTGAGTTTTATCCCACCGTGTTTTCTTAATAAGGTTTTTAACGAGTCAACTCAACTGATCCAGAAGTATCAGTTGGAGTTAATACGCGCTGCACTCTTTTTCCCTTAACTATGGTTTTTTCCCACTGGGTTTTCCTAGCAAGGTTTTTAATGAGGCAGCATCACTAAGCGTATTAAAAGAATAATTTATGGTATATTATTTCATGATGTGGATAGTCAAGGGGGAGTGTTATGAATGCATCTTAATGTGGTGACTCTCCACATACAAAACCTCCATCTAGTCATTACCTTTGAATTAATGTTAATTCCCTATAAATAGTGGCTTCATGTAATTGTTAATATGCACTCAAGAATAAGATGTCTCTTTTCTATCTCTCTCTATATCTTCATCTAATCTTTGTTCATAATTCTAATATTTTGTATGTTGGTTACTAATAGGCTGTTGTTTTACAACAAATTCCTTTTTGAGTCCCTCAGTTTTCTTGATTTTAACTACTGAGTCCAACATTTTCATTTTTAACATTCTGAGTGCCTAAGTTTTAATTTTGTAACACTTTGAGTCCAATTTTCTAACGACGTTAATCAAGTCAATTAAGTAGAGGGGTATATCAGTCATTTAACACCTAGGTACAACTTTCTAATGCATAATGTATAAGGAACAAGTCTTTAATGCATGAAGTTTTTAATAATATATAAATAAGTATATATATACACACACACATAAAGCAAGCTTTCTCTCTCTCTCTCTCTCTCACACACACACACACAAACACACCTGCCTCACCACCACAATCCACCCCCACCGCACCTCCACCTCCGAACCACCCTCACCACCACTACAAACCTCACACCTCCACCTTCAAATCACCACCACCACTGCACCACCATCACCGCTGCACCTCCACCACCGCTGCACCTCCACCTTCAAACCACCACCACCGCTGCATCTCCACCACCATTGCACCACCACCACCGCTGCACCACCACCACCGCTGCACCTCCACCACCGCTACACCTCCACCACTGCACAACCATTCATCCCAGATCTAGGGTTTTACCTTGGTTTCAATCGAAGAAGAAGGTGTCACCGCCGCTGGACAACCATTCATCCCAGATCTGTTTCTCGTCTCCATCACCTGAGCAAATCCGGCCGACCTCCTCCTTCTTCACTTCTGCTTTCTCTCTAGCTTTCTCTCTCTATCTTTGCGTGGTGGTTGTGTTCGGGTTGCAATGGGGAACTGGTTGGGTGGTTGTGTTCGAGTGGTGGTTGTGTTCGGGTGGTGGTTAGGTCTGGTCGGGTTATGGTCAGGTCTGGGTTCGGGTGGTGGTTACTGGTTCGGGTTATGGTGGTTGTCAGGTCTAGGTTAGGTGGTTACTGGTTCGGGTTATGGTCAGGTCTGGGTTAGGTGGTTACTGGTTCGAGTGGTGGTCAGGTCTGGGATCGGGTGGTGGTTAGGTTTGGTCGTTGGTGGCTCGTCTGGGTGGTGGTGGTGGTTGATAAAGATGTATGGTGGTGGTGGATTTGGTATTTAGAGAGAGAGATAGAGAGAAGAAGAAGAGAGAAGTGAGAGAGAGAGTTGAGATCTGTGTGTGTGTTGTGTGTGTGTGTTGTGTGTGTATATATTTAATATTATAATATAATAAAGTATAATATTTAATAATTATTTATTTTTAATGGTAGGGGTATTTTGGTAATTTCATAAATATTAACAGAAAAAATCTAACAGAGTTAGAAAATTGGACTCAAACCATAACAAAATTAAAACTTAGGCACTCAGAATGTTAAAAATGAAAATGTTGGACTCAAGTAGTTAAAATCAAGAAAACTCAGGGACTCAAAAAATAATTTACTCAAAATAAAATTTTTTTTGCTGGATTGATAGTACTTGCGTCTAAATGTAAACACTTGATATTATTACTTGCGTTTAAACATGTCTGAACCAGAAAAGTCTAGTAGTAATAGCTGTACTTTAAAAAAGATTTGCTGGGTTGATAGTACTTGCGTCTAAATGTTTAAACACTTGCGTTTAAACATGTCTGAACCAGAACAAGCCTAATTGGCATGAATCTTATAAAGCATGCTCTTTTACTTTATATCCTGATAACAATAAAAGCAGTTTTGCAATTAAAAATGCAATTAAATTTCTTGAGGCCTTGAGGTTTGGAAGCACAGAACTCGTTCGCATATTATTGCAGGTAACCAGATGTAACACCCCAACCGATGGCGGAAACATCGAGGTGTCACGTAGTTACGATTGCTCAGTAGCTCATGGTACTAAAGTGTAAATTGGAATATATTGTATTGAATAGTTTACATTGAAAGAAAACACAAGATACAAAATTCTAAAGCGACAACTAAACTGAAAAACAATAAACTCAACATCTAAGTACAAATTCCAAAAGCTAAAAAAGTCGTCTCATAAATAACATGAAACATGTACGAAAATAATTTTGTCAATACAAAATGTATTGGTGAGCATACCCTGTTTTGAATACATATAGTAGATAAAGAGTTTCGCAATTCACGTGATATACAGTCTACAATTTAGTGTTCAAGCTGTGTACAAATGCTACCCAAAATCAAACCTTTCGTTCATAGAATCAAGAGTCACATATATATAGTATTCGCTCATAGTAGGCAACGAGAATAATGGTTCACACATAACAATAATCAAGTACTATTTATTGCTATGCTAGGCCCTCAGTGGTTAATGATTAAGGTCACAAGTACACACTATCAGCGATCTACAAGTAAAACACAAACAAGAATTGCGATTGTGAATATATGATAAAACATGATTAAGTGAGTGAAGTAATAAGCGTACATGAGTCACCCCAAAAGTGTAAAACAGGAAAAGGGGGAAAGATATACTCACCTTAACTTCGATAATGTATTTGCAACATCTCAACAAGAATCATGAATTACGCTTAAACCTAAGTAATTAAGAATGATGATTTAGTGTGTATTTTCGTTATTTTATACTATTATAAGAGATGTTCATAATTTATAAATGAAGCTTACAAATTGAGTAGGCCACCAGTAGTTATTTTTAATACAGGCACATATTTCATAAAATCAATGACACTAAATTTTGAAAATACATTAACAACCATGACAACGAATCATGATTTTTAATCTTGCGTACATTAATATTTAGGCTGTCATAATTTTTAAACGAGACTTTACAGCCTTCGCCAATCAAGACCGGATGATTATCAGTATACGAGTACAAATACTGATTATAGTCTTTTTTAAATAATTAACCAAGTCGAACCCGGTCTCTGTCGAATGGCTTCATCGGAGAAGGTGATCGGTATCTAGATGGTTCTTGTGTTAAGCGTATTTACAGAAAACATGAATTGAAATAAACACAAACTGTTACCTTGAAGTTATATATAGAGATTGTCCTGTAAGGCTTGGAACGGATGGTGTGAGCAGCCCGGTTTGTTGCGAGTGTTTTTTTTTTTCATAAGTCTTTTGTTGGAACTCGCGATATGCAAGTGGTATCGGTTGATGGTTTCGGTTTGTCTCTTATTGATTAGTAGTGATATCGGTTGATGGGTTTTGGTGGTAAATTATTGGTTTCGCTTACGAGAACTATGTGTAGCAGATTTGGTGTGGAACAAAGTGAGAGGAAGTGTTACTTATTTGTGAGCTTTAGGATGATTGACACATAATTAACGTTTAATAGCGACATAGTAACTCTTGGTGATCGGTTACTAGTTCCATCCAAAGGTTTTAATGGAAATGAGTGGCTCGTGGTGGGAAATAAATCCATGAATTTCGGTTACTTTGTTGACTGTGTTTGGTGAAAGAATAAATTTCTTTTAAAGCAATTAATTTCAATATAGTTTGTTTCCATATTTTTTTTTCATTCAACGAATTCAATAAAAAAAAATACTAGTATGTGGTTCGTTTAAAACGAATTTGATGGAGAAAACATAGATAATGATGAATATTTGCTTAACACTTTTAAAACAATACATACTTTAGTGATCGACAAGGGGTAAGGTCAACCAATTTATTATTGGACTATTGGTATTATAATTATGTTGAATAATAATAATTTTCATTTTTAGTTTTAAATTACAATAATAATTTGATAACTGTGAATATAAAACAAGTATAAAACATGAAAACCACTAATCAAGATTATATATTTTACTTAAATCGTGTGGTTTTCAAAGCTTTTAAATTGTGAGAGTTGAAAGTGAAATTATAAAATAGGTGACGGACCAAAAGTGTACATTCATGAAAGGTGAAGGTGCAGGATGTCACACCAGAAATTTACATTAGTAGTGAAACTGTGAGAAGGTTTGGCATATCGTGGTTTATATGTGTCCGATGGCTTATGTAAGCGATGCGGGATCGATTTAGAGACGGCTGAGCATATTTTTGTGAAATGTTTATGGGCTAGGGCGGTTTGGAGATGTATTAATGAATGGGTCAAGGTGGATGTCGCAGGTGAAAACGATTCCTTGTTGCAGATAATAAATAGATGCAGGACTCTCAAATGTGGAAAAAGGATGATGGAAGCTATCTACGCGATTGTTCTCTTGGTTGTTTGGAAGCTTTGGCTTTCACGGAATGAGAAGGTTTTTAACATGGTGGACGTAGGTACAAAAAACCTGGTGGACGAGATCAAGACGGAATCCTTTTGGTGGATGATGAAGAGGGCGAAAGTTACGGATCTGGACATGGAGAGTTGGTTTGAGTTTGCGTATTTTGACAACGGTTAGCGGGTGCGACTATGTATTATGAATTTGGGTGGTCAATCCCCATGAAGCCGCTTGCTAAATGGGTTGGGGGTGGCTGATTTTTCTAGTTTGTTTTAATTTTGTATTGTTTTCGATTGTAATCTTTGGACTTGCTTTGGATTTCGGGTGAATAAAGTGTTGCGTTTGTTTGGTAAAAAAAAAGTAGTGAAACTGTGATCATCATGTTGCTTGTTATTGAGGTACTGGTCAAAATCAGTTAGTTGGACACTTGGACCGACTCATATTTTTTTTTTGAACAAAGGACCGACTCATATTAAATGCTCATTATAACACACTTACATAATAAACAAATGTGTCTGCACTTGATTTGATTTGATATAAACCAGTGCTGCTTTTGTGTCTATAAATTAAATATATAGACACATCTCCAAAACAATTGACATCAAATTAATTGCTACATGTCAAAAATAACTTTCAGAATTTGGTTTCACCCTTTGGGATTTGTCAAAACATAAAATGCTTCTTTACCTAATGTATTGAACTGAGAAAATGAACATGCACCCTTTGGGATTTGTCAAAACATAAAATGCTTCTTTACATTTAGACGCAAGTACTATCAACCCAGCAAATTTTTTTTTTTAAAAAGTATAGCAATATGGTATGGAAATGAAAGAGGATGAAAAGCTTGTTTTTATGGTGTAATTTTTTTTAAAAAATAATGTCGCATGAAAAAGTTATGACCGTTTTAAAAATGGGGGTGAAACTCAACCATTGTGGGTTATACCTATTTTGCTCTTCTTCTTCTCTTTTAGAAACTCAACGTATATTTTTTCTTGTTAGAAACTCAACATATATTTTTTCTCTTTTAGAAATTCAACATACTTTGAGATCAAATGCGACCGTCGAACCTCGCATCCGAGGGGATGCGGCACGGAGAAACAACCTTACATCCGAGTAGTAGTAGAAGCGTTCTTATTCCATCGCTTCCCTAAGTGCTTCCAAGTCCTCCTCGGTTAGCTCCCCTCGGTGGTGGGGGGTGGGGGTAGTCTGGTGGTAGGGGGTGGGTGTAGTCTGGTGGTGGGGGTGGGTGTAGTCTCCCTACACCGGGGGTGGGTGCCGACAACCTTAGTCTGTCCATTTCCCTCAGAGCCATGGTATAATCCACGGCCCAGACCAACTCCTCATCCGTGAAATCATCATCTGCTTGAGTAGCAGGAGGAGGAGGAGGAGGAGAGAAGGTTGGTTGTGCAGCAGGAGGAGGAGGATAGAACCAAGGTTGTGGAGGAGGAGAGAAGGTTGGTTGTGCAGCAGGAGGATGAGAGACGGTTGGTTGTGAAGGAGGATGAGGAGGAGATGAAAATGGTAGTCGCCGGGGCCGGCCCCGGCGAGAGTACTGCCGGAGATTAGACGGTCCGGCAGCTTCTGGTGCATAACCGCCACCCATATCTTTCATTGGTTTGAGGAGGAGGAGGGGGAGTTGTGACTGAGAATGAGTTTTGGTCTTGTATTTATAGGTTATAAATATGACCGTTTTGGGTGAAAACGTTTGAAATTCGAACGTTTGGGGGTGAAATTTTGAAATTCAAACGTTTGAAACATGGGGAAACCGTTTGAATTCAAACGTTTGGAACAGTAACCGTTTGAAATTCAAATGTTTGAATATATATATATTTTTTTAATAAATATTATTTTTTAATATTAAATATTTTTTTATTATTATTTTATTAATTTAATAAATTTTCGGTTTCAATTTTTATTTTATTATTATGTTTATTAATTTATTAAAGTTTTTTTATAAAGAAAATAAAAAAAAGAAATTCCAAATGTCGCCCCCCCCTCCTCTTCCCCCTTCCACTCCCCACAATTCCTCCCCCCCTCCACATGGGTCTCACAAATGCCACATGGCGCTTCACCCCCCACCATTCCTTATAGTCTCAAAAGTTATGTTCACAAAGGATCAAATAGGACTATATTCATAAGGTACTTCTTCAGCATCTCCTACAAACTATTATTAATTGTTATTATCTTAATTGAACTTTATTTTTTTTTTTTTGAACAAAAACTTTCATTAACACAAGGGCGCGTCCTCAAAGCAAGGACGCCCACACAACTTACAAATCATACAACGGGTCTTTAACCCAATTATTCCAAACCACATCTTTGAACCTAGTACGATGTTTGAACCAAAAGAAAGAAGTAACCTTCACCGAAGCCACCATGTCCAAAACCCGAGGCTGCAAATTTTGAAAAACTTTCTTGTTGCGCTCCTTCCAAATAACCCAACAAGCAATCATCAAAATACTTCTGATGGTCTTCCTCTTCCACTTGGAATCCACAACTGCACCGTCCAGATCCAGCACTTCCTTGATCGAATTCGCCGGTAACCCGGAAGCTTGCACCATTTCCGAACGCTGCACCACACACCAAAAGCGACCCCACATTCCATGAATAAGTGCAGCACCGACTCAACCCCTGTATTACACATCGGACACACTTGATTCACAATAAGAATGTTTCTCTTCACCAAGGCTTCACGGGTCGGAAGGCGATCAATCTCCAACCTCCAAAAGAACACATTAACTTTTATAGGGACCCAACTAACCCATTTCAGAACGCTACCAACCTGACTGCTGCCACTCGAACACAGCCACTTCTTAACTGTAGAAACAGCGAACCTCCCTTGTTTATCCGGCTCCCAGTACCACGAGTCCTTCGCTTCAGCCAGATTAACCTGAGACAGCAAGAAAACAACATCCTGCGCTTCTGAAACAGCCTGGACAGATGTAGTTTCCATAACCCATGAGTCAGCAATCGTCACCTTGTTCCCTTCCTTCTTGAACCGAGAAGCAACACACCCATTTTTATCCCTGTCTGACAAAAACAGAACGGCCATCTCTCTTTAAGGGGAACAGCGCCAATCCAAATATCATGCCAAAAACTAAGCGCCTCTCCATTACCAAGCTTGCCTCGCAAGCAGGATTTAAACTGCACCCCGTTTGAAGCTAACTCCTCCAGAAGCCGAACAATATTCTTCCAACAACCGGTGAGCGAATTTTTTAAGGGCAAAAAAGCCCACCGATTCCTGCCACCGTGTAAACAGTCAATCGTCCTCCTCCACATCCCATCGCTATTGGTTTTAAATCTATAAGCCCACTTTGCAAGCAAAGCCTTGTTGACATCACAAAGCTTAGCAATACCCAAACCCCCTTCTTTCTTAGGCTTCGTGACAACCTCCCAAGAAACCCAATACATACCTCTACCCTCTCTACAACCCATCCATAAGAACCTCCTCATCACCTTTTCAATGGCTTCAATGACTGCGACTGGGGCCTTGTAAATAGAGAGATAATATACCGGTAAACTTGCTAACACCGATTTGATCAAAGTAAGACGGCCCCCAATGGATAGAAGATTAGACTTCCATGAAGAAAGTCTATTCCGGACCGTCTCCACAACCGGCTCCCAATTGGAAATCCGATTCATGTTCGCTCCCACCTTGATGCCCAAATAAGTGAAAGGCATCTTACCAACTTTACATCCAAGGAGGTCCGCCATATGAATCACCTCCTCCTCCGCTACCCCCAACCCATAAATCACAGATTTGTGAATATTTATTTTCAGCCCGGAACATAAATAAAAAATCCGAAGTACTCGGTTCGTAGTAATCACATTTCTCTCATTCCACTTCCCCAAAATCAACGCGTCATCCGCATACAACATATGGGATAAAACCGGGCCCCCATTAGGTAATTTCACACCTTCTAACTCACCCAAGTCACTAGCTTTGGCAATTAAACAAGCCAAGGCTTCCATAACAATAAGAAATAAGAACGGCGATAAGGGATCCCCTTGTCTCAATCCCTTTTGGCAAGTAAATTCAAAAGTAGGGGATCCATTGACAAGCACCGCCGAACGGGCCGATTGCAAAATCCCTTTCACCCACATGTTCCACCTAGGCGGAAACCCCATACAAACCAATAAAGAGAGAAGAAAGTCCCAACTCACATTGTCGTACGCCTTCTCGAAGTCAATTTTTAACATAAACACTTGACTTCTATTCTTTTTAACCCAACCAACCACCTCGTTCAAAACCAGCGGCCCATCAAGAATATATCTCTCCTTGAGGAACGCCGATTGAGAATTAGAGATGACTTCCCCTATGACTTTTTTCAACCTGGCTGCAATAACCTTAGAGATACTCTTACTAATAACGCCAATCAAATTAATAGGTCTATAGTCCTTCAATCCGACGGGAGTCTTTGTTTTAGCAATAAGAGTAATGAAAGAAGAGCTGCACTCCTTACTAATCATACCAGAGTTGTAAAATTCTTCAAACATCGCCAAAAAATCTTCCTCCAGGTGGGTCCAAAAGTGCATAATAAACCTGAAATTAAACCCATCCGGACCTGGCGCTTTATCAGCACCACACTCAAACACAGCCGCCTTGACTTCTTCTTTAGAAAACGGCGCTATCAAAACTTCAATGCTCTCATTCGAAATCTGCTTCAAATAATCACTGCAAAAAGACGGCCTATGAGGGTACCTCTCCTTAAAATGATTTCTGAAAAATCTCAACACCTCCTTTTTAACCAACGCTGGTTTAGAAACCCAAGACCCGTCTACTAGCAACCCCGGGATAGCATTAGCCGCCCTCCTACCTTTAATACAACGATGGAAGAAACCGGAGTTCTCATCCCCCAAAGACGCCCATTTGACTCTAGATTTCTGGTAAAGATCCCGGTTTTTAAGATACAAATTCTTTTCTAATTCTTTCTTGCTCTCTTCCCAAACCCAAACCTCTTCCTCTTCTAAATCCCGAGTCTCCATAAGACGCTCTAGACCTTTAATATCTTCTTTTAACAAGGCCAAAGCATCCTCTTCTTCTTTAGAAATCTCTTTCCACCATTTTCTTAACCCATTTCTAACCGCCCCTAACTTCTTGTGTAACCTCACATCCGCCGCCCCAGACCCGAAAAACCCTGCAGCGCTTCAACCACAGCCTGATAACAACTATCCCTCTCTAACCAGGAGTTGAACCATTTAAATGGTTTCGCTCCAAAATTAGAATCATGTACCGTGAGAACCAAAGGACAGTGATCAGAAGATTCACGAGGGAGGGCCCTCAAACACGCTCCAGGCCACCTGTTAAAGAAGTCTTGACATACAAGAACCCGATCAATCTTGCTCATTTTACAATCATTTCCGGTACCTGTCAAGAAAGTGAACTTATTCCCACGCATAGTATACTCCTGCAGATTAGCCTCCTCTATGAAACCATTGAAATCGTTAGCCATACCAAAATTAAATTTAGAATTTTTTCGCTCTTCCTCCCACCTAACAGAATTGAAATCACCCAACAACACCCACATCCCTCCACCGGCCCGAATTAAACCTTTTAACCGCTCCCATAACCTCTTTTTTTGATTAGCCTTTTGAGGCGCATAGACATTAACAACATTCAAAATCGACCCATCCTCAACCAGGGACCCTGTAGTAACCAGAAAATTTCTATCTTCCACCGAACCCACCTTATTGAACTTCCTAGTATTCCACATATTAATCAAACCCCCCGACCTGCCACTAGCATAAACCGAATCCATACCATAATCACCAGAAACCCACAAATTATCATAATTAAAAACCTTATCCTTCGTGAGCAAGGATTCTTGAACCACCAAGAAATCGACACCAAACCTGCCCACTAAATCCCTGACCCCCTTTGGTTTACTCCCAACCCCTAAACCTCGAATGTTAATAGAAAGGCAGTTCATTTCAAACCTGATTGTACCCCTTCGCCTTGAACCGAATTCTTTATCATACCATCGAAGCCATCTAGGATAACTCCCAGTTTAGCCCCGAGATGTATAGTACCAGTAACCTCCGCAATCACCTCCGCGTCTGTGCCATTGGTCCTGTACCCTGAACTTTCGAGCGGCCGATCAGGGTCTCTGGCTACACCGAGCTGTTCTTGAGTATCTGCCTCATTCTCCTCCATCAGCGCCTGAAAGGAGTTAGAAACGTTCACTGGCCCTTCTCCTCTAGTTTTGACCACATTAGAGTCAATACCCAAAATGATTGGATTTAACTCAAATGGATCATCTTCATTCAAAACAGGCCCAGCATCCCCTCCTTTCTTAGGCTCCTTATTGGGCCTTTCGTTACTACTATAATACCCACCAGAACTAGAAAGGCCCATATTAATAACATTTTTAGCCTTTTTCCTCTTGAGCCCGTTTCCCAAGCCCAAAGAATTCAAATCCTGATTAGAAACCTCCTTCTCCTTATTTAAAATAGGAAACTCCAAATTTAAATTGGCATGATCTTCTGCATTAAAATCCATATCACAGTTTCCCGAAGAAACCTCCTCCGCATTAATGACAGTCACCGGTGTAACCGATTCCGTCGGAACGCTTGAGCTGGACTTTTCCGGCGACTTATTGACTTCCTCTTCCATATTACGATCGCCATCTTGACTATTCGGAACGACGATGAAATCCTCCAGCCAATCATTACCATCCTCCACCACCCAGACCTTAAATGTTTTCCCCTCCACCTTAAGAATGCTTCTTCTTGAATACGATTACCATGATTCACAAGGACACCAAGGAACTGAAAAGAATTATCCAACCCAATACGTTCCACCCTAGCACCTTTGATCACTTTGCCAAATAAGGTCCCAACCTCGTCAACTACCGCATTGTCCGATAGACATAACGGCACTCCATAGATTCTCAGCCATGCAACACGTTCGAACACCAAACTTTGACCTTCCCAGAGAGCCGGGGCCTCAAAATGTTCTGTAGCACCAACTAATTCATCCCTCGCCATAACCGCCCGATCCTTTGAGCTAAACTCAATTAACACCATCAACCCTCCCAAGCACTGGACCCTCCCTTCATGTAACTTCAAGTCCTTCAAAATACACCGGATGTTTTGTAAAGCAAACAAGGACTTCAAACGGACGACAACCGCTTTCCCATGCAAATCAACCAAAGCCTCTGTTTTATCATCCACCTCAACCAGTTTTCCTTTCGCCGCACCCGCAAAAGCATCTTTGAAGGACAACCCATTGACAAAGGCATCCTTTCTAAAAATCTTTTCTCCACCACCCTCCTGTCTAGGCTGGGATTTGAATCCCCCTGGAACCGGATGTTCCTTCTGTTGGTTAATCTCCCCTTCCTCCAAAACGAATCTGGCCACGTTAAACTTCAACCGAAAATCCCCCATCCTAACCGCCGAAAGATCTTTAACCATCTCCACCCTATTCTTGACGTCCAGAAAAGTAACAAAACCAAACCTCTTCCCTTCCTTATTACGTTTACGAGCGATATAAATATCAAAGATAGTACCCATACCTCTGAGCGCCTCCGCCACATCGACACCACTACACCGATCCGGAAGATTAGAGACGAAAAACTTAGTTAGCCTTGCCTGAATCTCATCCGGAATAGCCTTCCGGCGAGAACCCATCCTTAATTGAACTTTATGGATTGCTATTTTCTTCTTCCCCAATAAAAACGTTTATAAAATGTAATGATTTATGCTAATTTGTTGGCACTAAATGTCATTTTTATCACGTGGATCTGATGTATTTCACATTTACCAGTTTTATTTATACCAGTTTTATTTAAGAGAAAGGAAGTGTATCTCTTCGTAACAATTTTGCGATCCGGTGCAACGCACCGGTTAGAATACCACTAGTTATTATTGTTATTATTATTATTATTGTGATAGTTATTATTATTATTATTATTATTATTATTATTATTATTATTATTATTATTATTATTACGGTTATTATTATTACTGTTACTATTATTATTTTTACTATTATTACAATTATTAATCATTATTATTAATTACAAATTATTGTTTACATAGATATGGACCCAGCTTTTTTTGAGGGGGCATTTTCCGGTGGGGATGACGCTGGGTCGTCTGCGCTGGTGGTTGCGCCGCCGAAGAGGGGTCGACGGCCTCGGGTGGACCCTTTACCGGGCCACCTTTACCGGGCCTCGGGTGGACCCTTTACCGGGCCACCTTTTGCAGGAGTTCACTGTTGCTTCGGGGTTGTACCTACCCGCCGAGATTCATACTTCTTTGTACCGGGACGCTGTCACGAGGGTGGATAGGCCGACCCTGGTAAGTTTTTGGAGGTATATCGTCACTTCCCACTTTG
Source organism: Ambrosia x helenae (assembly GCA_030844895.1). Lineage (NCBI taxonomy): Eukaryota > Viridiplantae > Streptophyta > Magnoliopsida > Asterales > Asteraceae > Ambrosia > Ambrosia x helenae. Next base: position 42,238 of record JAUTDX010000498.1, on the reverse strand, counting down.
GGAAGAATAGGGGAAGGCGACGAAGATTAGGGACCCCTGTACGCTTACTTGCATGGTGCGACTGCCACATCTATCGCAACACAAGGGAACAGTTTGGAGAAGGTCAACCAAAGTGACCTTTACTTTTTATACTGTTTACTTATGCGACGGTCGTGCGACCTAGCCGCGGGCCTGGTGGAGTACTTTCAGCGCTTCTTGGATTGTTTCTTGCATAATAATAATGCGGGTGGAACGAATTCATTGCCCTGTTTATCTTGGTCCACTTGGACGAAAGACTATCGTTTGCTCGATAGAACTCTCGTTCCATCAACATACGGAACGATTTGTTAATATCGATCCAAAAGTCGTTTTTGTGGCGACTAGTTCCTACAAAAAAAATGGTTGTTAGTCACACTTAAAAATATATATTTTTAACAACATTTATTATGTTTAAAAAAGTATTACAAATACCTTGCTCATTTTCCGACTAGCTTATCCAAGCTTTCACTAACGCAATCTCTTCGGCGGTTGTCCACTTAATCGGTAGGCGGTTGGCGGCGGCCAACGCTTTCTCCTCAACTGTCTTCTTCTTGTGATTTCTTCCTGTAGTGGGTTTTTTACCCGAAAATGATCCCACAATATTTTCTTATTGTGTTTCGGGTACGCTTTCCGGTTGTGTTAAAGGAATTGGCGGTTGTGAAGGAACGAGGGAATCGTAAAATGGAAAATTAGGATAAATTTGTCCCCTAATGTAACTCGCGAAAGCCGCATATTCGGGACAAGGTGATGGAATGGGTGCACGGTTTGGTGTCGGACGAACCTGTGGCGTATTCGGGTTTGGGACATAGTTGTATGGGTTGTTCGGGTCAAAGCCTCGATTATATGGGTTCATTTTTTTAAAAAACTAGGATGAGTAGTATAGAAATATATGAACAAGTGTATAAAAAAATGAAGAAATGTAAGGTAAAGTGGGTGTTTTGTAGTGAAGTAGGGTTAATATATAATTTTTTTTAACCGTTATATGCCAATGGTTGTTTTTTAATTTATTTTTAATAAAGCAAACGATCATCCCACCTACCACTTAGAGCCTGTCACGTGTCCCCCCAAAATGCCCCCACACCGGTGGGATTCTTCCCTCCCCCCACCCCCAAGGAACTCCCCCTCCACGCCAACATGGGACGGTGTCCCCCCTTCCCCCCGCTTTGAACGGTTTAGTACAATAACATTGTTAAACATAACACATAAAGTTGTTTAAGTGGATTGACGCATTAAGTTGTATATGTGTGAAATAACGAAACACACTTGTCATATAAAAAACAACATAATTTTATACTATAACTTTCGAATGGGTGACTGTATGTTTTCACGCCAAGTGAGTGGCAGTGGTTAATTTTAACAAGCCGTGGTGTTGAATCATAAGCAGATGAAAAATGATGAAGAACGTTATTTTTAAGTGATAATATAGGCAACCAAATCACAATAAAGAAATTATTAAGTTTGTTAATAAAATAAAATACAAATGATAAGCTACACTTTTCTGAGAGTTAGAGACAAACAACACAAAGAAAGTCAAGTAAATAACCATTGTTTCAATAAATAAGCAAAAACAAAATGAAAAAAAAAGCCATATTAATTCGCACGTTTTTTTTTTGCCAACATTTATAGCAGTAATGGCCTACGACGTACATCTTGAAAAGTAAATACATGGCTATTTGCCAAGAAAATTCAAATTTAGTACATCGTAAGTAATAACCACCTACCACATAATGATTTCATACATATATAACCATATCTCATCCACCACATCGTTTGCTTATGAGTTATGCACTGAACACTTACTGAAACAATGTATTGGCTTTTGATCATCATCGTCTTCATCTGTTCTCATGCTTCAACCTCTACAACAGCGGGAAGGAGAGTAGAGTATCTTCCTGGCTTCCAAGGACCCTTACCTTTTTATCTTGAAACTGGGTACTTTTATATATAAGTTTACATTTGTGTGATCATGTTACATATGTAACTAACTATGAATGCATGATGTAATGTAGATATGTGGGTGTGGATGAAAATGAAGATGTGCAGCTATTTTACTACTTCATTCATTCAGAGTCGAATCCGGAGCATGATCCTCTCATGCTTTGGCTTACCGGCGGCCCCGGTTGTTCTTCCATTACTGGCCTGTTATACGAGATTGGTATCTATTTTTTTTCACATGTGAAATTGTATGGTTGCTTGGAGTTAATGTGAACAATATATTGGGTTTAATCTTGATTTAATTATCTTGTTTAATGTGATGTTTAAGTCTAGATAAATTTAGTTGGTATATTTATCTAGTTAGGAGTCATTATTTTATAAGGATGTGTATTTTGGTGATCAAGTAATGTTTAGTATCAATAGGGATTAATAGTTTTCCAATTGTGTGGTGATTTGATTTATAATATAAGAAAGGGGAATTGGATTTTAATAACTTGAACTATTTGAAATTGGCCACTGACACCCCCAACTAAAAAATTGGCGATATATAACCTGAACTATTGACTTATTGAAATCTAACACCCACTAACGGTTAAATCACTAACACCGTTAGTGGGTTCGCTGACGTGGTAGATTTGCTGACGTGGCATGCTGACGTGTCAATCCACGTGTGCACACATCAGCGTGCCACGTCAGCAACTTGTGCCACATCAGCGTGCCACGTCAGCAACCCAACTAACGGCGTCAATTAGTTGGGTGCGAGATTCCAATAGTTCAGGTTATATATGGCCAACTTTTTAGTTGAGGGTGCCAGTGGCCAATTTCGAATAGTTTGGGTTATTAAAATCCAATTCCCCTATAAGAAACGAGTCCTGAATATGTTTCTCACAATATCCGGCTGTTTGTTTGTGTTGATGATAATTGCTCGAACACAATACAGGTCCAATTCAATTTGAGGGTATGCGTTATAATGGAAGCTTGCCCACCTTGACATTGAGACCTACTTCATGGACTAAGGTTATATATCTTTCTCCTATATATATTGAATTGCAAACAAGCTGGACTGAGATCAAGCTTGAAAAAACGACATAGGAGTCAAGTTTGAGTACTCGTAAGTTAAACAAGCCAAGCTCGAGCTTTGATAAACTCAAGTTGGGCTTGGCTCGGCTCGTTTACACCTCAATTCATATACAGAGGGCTTTTGTTTTCCAGAACAAAGAATATATTGACACCCACTTCCTAGACCAAGGTTATTATCTTTCCTTCTCTATATATACATTGAGGTGCAAACGAGACGACTGTTCATATACATACAAATAATTAAAAACTAGCAAGTTCCCGTGCACGTTGCGGCGCGTTGGATGTTATTTCGGTTTACTGTGGTACCAATGTGACAATGTTAGCATAAGCGACCACAAAAAAGCTGAAAAACAGTTAACAACCAGGTCTTGAACCCGAGACCTCCCGTTATTGAAACAAACGTCGAACCACTACACCACCATCCCAATTTGTGTTTTTTTTCCTAACCCAATTATGTTTAACATGCAATACTGCTGCGGAGAAAAAAATATATAAAATGCCCCCACCTAGTCTCAAACTTGTGACACTTATTACAAAAGTGCACCTCAAAATCACTATACCACCGACCTCACTTGTGATTTTATATGAAAACAATTACATTTAACATTCACTAACGTGTTGGGAATAGAAAAAAATAAATCACCAGAGGCAGGTCTCGAACCTATCACCTCTCAATTAGGAACGTGCACCTCAAACCACTACCTCACCAAGCAATTTTGTGATTTTATATAAAACCAATTGTATTTAATATGAAACTAGTATGAATGCCCGCGCGTTGCTGTGAGTAGTTAGTTATTAGCTCTTTTGGACAACACAATCTAACCAAGTAGTTTGTTTACCAATTATAAAAATGTGTTGGAATTTGTATACAGGTATTTAAAATCATTTTGTAAACCTCCCCCAAGGATCCTTGTGATAAAATTAACGCAAAACAACCATCCTTTATAGCGGGCTTTAGATAATTTGATGAAACAAAAGATTTGATGAATCAATGGTGGTAGCTTCACAACCTTAGTTGCCAACACAGCCTATTAACTTCAAGAACTATTATGATTTATAACTAATCTATATTTTCTTTTTTCATTCAAATTGACCATAATTTGTTTTTGAAAATCCCAACAAAACTCTTCTTTAAAAACACACAAGCAGGTCAACATTGTGTTAACCCAATCCAACAGGTTTCAAACCACAACCAAAAAGAGAAAAATACGTTAATTAATGCTTGGGCTCTAGATCGGCTCCTTAGTCATAAAAACCCCAAATTCTTTATTTTTTCTATTAGACTACCCAAGCTCGGATTATTCTAGTTGAAAGCTATATTGTTCTGACATCACCATAAGCATCAAATTGCATCTTTACCACCGTGTACACCCCTTTCTTCCACTTTCTCGACCCCCGGGTGTGGTAATGAAAATTCACTAAATCTCTCCATATCAAACTAATAGCACATGTGTATATATGTAAAAGATTATTATTGATTTGATTATGATCTCCACCAAAATAGGAGATTATGTTTTGTATCTATATAATGTATTGTACATGATCAATGAAAGGTATCTTGAATATCAATTCCTTTATGGTATCAAGTCGGTCGCTTCCTCAACCCTAATCTTCGCCACCGCCGGTTCTTCTTCTTCTCCGGTTGCCTTCCTCCTTTCCTCTCTTCCGATTCCTATTCTCCTCAATGGAATCCTCACTTCACCCGCCCCTCACGGTCACCAATATCAAAACCTATATCCCCCTCATCCTTGAAAAAGACTCCACCCACTACTCTACTTGGGCGACTCTTTTTCAGGTTCATTGCAGGGCTTATGAGGTCATCGACCACCTGTCTCCTCGCCCTGCAACTGCTGCCTCCTCGTCTGCTGATCCAGAAAAGGCAGCCGCTCAGTCCAAGGCCGAAGCATTATGGTCTCGTCTTGACGCTGTAGTTCTTCAGTGGCTATATGAAACCATCTCTCAACCTCTTCTCCATATCAAACTTGAACCCGGTCAGTCTGCTCTTGAAGCCTGGACAGCGGTTCAACACGAGTTCAACGATAACAAGACTACTCGGGCCATCATCCTTGGTCAGGAGTTTGCAAACCTGAGCCTTGACAACTTTCAGTCCATGTCCGAATATTGCCAGCATGCTAAGCATATCGCCGACCAATTAGACAGTGTTGGTGCTCCCGTCGACGATCACATGCTTGTAATCAAACTGCTCACCGGGCTAACCGAGCAATACGACGGAATCTCCACGGTGCTGCAAAACAAGGAGCCGTTACCACCCTTTAATGAGGTCCGTTCCACTCTCTGCAGGGAAGAAGACAAGAAGAAACGACAAACTGCTCGTTCCTCCCGTACCGCCGCCACAGCCCTTGCCACATCGGTCACATACAACCCGTCACCATCATCACCATCCTATCCTTCCTATCCCACCACCACTGATAAACCCCGTCCTCGTGGCCGACGTGGACGCGGCAAAGGCCGGAACACCGGCAGCCGTGGCGCTGCCTCCTACGGTCAGCCGTCTCCTGCCAATCACCCGTATATCGTCTTTCCCTCCAACTAGACGGCTACTCAATGGGCTGGGCTCCTCAACAACACTCCATCACAGACTTGGAATTCCTCACAGGCCCAACCCCCCTGCCCATATCCTTCTCGGCCCAATAACAATGGGAAGGGAGTTTTGGGCCCAAGGCGTGATGAAGCTCATCATACAGTTTATACGCCCACAGATATCGAGCAGGCTCTTTACACGCTGTCGTTGAACCCACCAGATCACGGACTCATGGACTCAGGGGCATCATCTCATTCGGCAAACCAGCAAGGTATATATTCCCCGTCTAATTTTAATTCGTGCACTAATAAAAATATAATTGTTGGAAATGGCATGACTATCCCCGTTTTGGCTCAAGGCAATCAAACCCTACCACCCCCTTTCCCACCTCTAAAATTAAACAATGTCCTATTTGCACCTAATATTATTAAAAACCTTATATCAGTTCGTCACCTTACAACTGATAATTTGGTTACTGTCGAATTTGACCCATTTGGTTTTCTTGTGAAGGATCTCAAAACACGGGCTCCTATCCTCCGATGCAATAGCACAGGCGATCTCTACCCACTCACTGAACCACTTCCGCTCAACCTCAACCAACCACAAGCTTTCACCACCATCTCTCAAGATCGCTGGCATCAAAGACTGGGTCATCCTGGCAACAATTTATTGCAATCTTTAAAATTGTCGTCTTTTATTGATTATGGCAAACTTAATAAAACATTGTGTCAATCTTGCATTTTTGGTAAAAGTGTTAAATTACCTTTTTATGATTCTGTTAATTGCACTCGTTTACCTTTTGACATTGTGCACAGTGACCTTTGGACTTCACCCATACTTAGTACGGGTGGTCACAAATACTACATTCTATTTCTAGACGACTTTACCAATTTCTTATGGACTTTTCCCCTAGCCAACAAATCTCAAGCCTTTACTATGTTCACCCAATTTACCAACCTTGTTCACACACAATTTGAAAGAAAAATTAAACAATTCCAGTGTGACAATGGTAAAGAATATGCAAACAATAACTTTCATAACTTTTGTCATCACCATGGCATGCAATTTCGTTTTTCGTGCCCCTACACGTCGTCCCAAAACGGCAAGGCGGAACGAAAAATTCGTACTATAAATAACATGCTACGTACCCTGCTTGCCCAAGCCTCCCTACCACCCAATTTCTGGCACCATGCCCTTGAAACAGCCACCTACCTACTTAACATATTACCAGCAAGCTTCAAAAGTTTCGCTCCCCCACCTCTCTCCTATACAATGTCACTCCTGAATATGAACACCTACGTGTATTCGGGTGTCTTTGCTATCCCCTTACCCCCTCCACTACAATTCACAAACTTAACTACCGGTCCAACCCATGTGTCTTCCTTGGTTACCCGCCTAATCATCGAGGGTACAAATGTCTCGACCTCACCACACATCAACTTATCATCTCTCGACACGTCCACTTCGAAGAGACAATCTTTCCATTCACCATTCAATCTCCCACAAAACCACCCTCTTACGATTTTTTAAACCCTACCATCCATCCTCTAGTTTGGGATCACCTTGCCAAACAACACTCCCACCCACCTGTTTCCGCTCCCAGCCACGGCCCACAGTCCGGCCCAAATCCCAGCCCACCTCCACAAACAACTTCGACCACCCCACCCTCACCCTCTATAACCACCAGCTCTCCCTCTCGTCCTGGCCCATTTCCCACCTGTTCTGGCCCAACTCCCTCACCCGACCAGGCCGGCCCATCTACTACCCACCGTTCTACTCCAGCCCATATACCCACCGGCCCCACTGCCCAACCGGACCCGCCTCACCTATCACCCGTCAACCAGCCACCCCCACCTCCTCCGCCACCAGCCCGCACCATTCATACCCGTTCTATGAGTGGCATCGCCAAACCAAAACAGCCATTTAACCTTCACACTACCACAGTCGTCCCTGTACCCAAAAATCCTCAGGTTGCTTTAGCCACTCCGGAGTGGTACAATGCCATGTCCAATGAGTTTAGTGCCCTTATTAAAAATAAGACCTGGGAACTTGTACCTCGCACTCCTGATATGAATATTATTCGTTGCAGGTGGCTATTTAAACATAAGTACAGGTCTGACGGTAGTCTCGAGCGCTATAAAGCTCGTTTGGTTTGTGATGGTCGTAAACAGGAACATGGGGTCGATTGTGGGGAAACATTTAGTCCGGTTGTTAAGCCGTCCACCATTCGTCTGGTACTTTCTTTGGCTTTGGCGAAATCATGGAAAATCAATCAACTGGATGTCACGAACGCCTTTCTTCATGGGAATCTGGAAGAAACTGTCTACATGCACCAGCCCACAGGTTTTCGACATCAGGATTTTCCTAATCATGTCTGTCGCCATAAGAAGTCTCTATATGGCCTCAAACAGGCACCACGTGCCTGGTACCAGCGTTTCACAGACTTTGTGACTTCTCAGGGGTTTCGTCAGAGCAAATCTGATAATTCGTTGTTTGTTTACAAACATGGCGACGATATTGCTTATCTTCTCATTTATGTCGACGACATCATTCTCACTACTTCTAGTGATGCTCTGCGACAACATCTATTACACACTCTTGCAGGTGAATTTGCTATGAAGGATTTGGGACCCCTATCTTACTTTCTTGGCATCCAGGTTACGCGCTCTGGGAACTCGTTGTTCCTGTCCCAGCAGTCTTATGCGCGCGATATCATTCACCGGGAAGCTATGGATTCTTGCAAACCTGCCGCAACCCCTGTGGACACTCAGTCCAAACTTTATGCGGATACTGGACCCCTGCATGATGATCCGTCCACTTATCGCAGTCTTGCAGGTGCACTCCAGTATTTGATGACTTTCACCAGACCTGACATATCCTATGCCGTTCAGCAGATTTGCATGTACATGCATGCGCCTCGGGTTACTCATTGGAATGCGTTGAAGCGGATCATTCGATACATTTAGGGCACCTCAGAGTTTGGTCTTCATCTTGCTCCTAGTCAGTCTATGTCTCTGGTTGCCTATACTGACGCAGATTGGGCAGGCTGCCCAGACACCCCTCGCTCCACGTCTGGTTATTGTGTCTATCTTGGGGATGATCTTATTTCCTGGTCTTCTAAACGCCAGTCCACCATTTCTCGCTCTAGTGCAGAAGCTGAGTACAGAGGGGTCGCTAATGTAGTCGCTGAACTTTGCTGGATTCGCAACCTTCTCCTCGAGCTGCATCATCCAGTCACACGAGCTTCCTTAGTCTATTGTGATAATATCAGTGCTATCTACTTATCTGGCAACCCGGTTCAACATCAGCGCACGAAACATATCGAGCTTGACATTCATTTTGTTCGTGAACAAGTTCAGAAGGGTCGTGTGCGTGTTTTGCATGTTCCTTCTCGTCATCAGATAGCAGATATTTTCACTAAAGGCCTCCCGCGTGTTCTCTTTGATGATTTCAGGACCAGTCTCAGCATTCGTCCACCGGATGCTTCAACTGCGGGGGTGTAATAGCACATGTGTATATATGTAAAAGATTATTATTGATTTGATTATGATCTCCACCAAAATAGGAGATTATGTTTTGTATCTATATAATGTATTGTACATGATCAATGAAAGGTATCTTGAATATCAATTCCTTTACAAACAGGAAAAAAATGGGAGAGCTTGTGCCACCGGCACCTAGCCACGTAATCTCAAACGTCTCATATGAGATGACATGAGATAAACGATCACTCATCCGTTTCTTGTTCTACCACATAAAAGAGACATTGCGTGCAAGGCACTTGGATATTACGTTTAGAAAAGGCTACGGGGATTGGGAGCGGCCCAACAACACTCACCAAGATAGAAAATTTACCTTTAAAGGGTCCGACTATTCCACATGAAATCATTACCCAAGTTCGATCCATTTTTAAGCTGCATATGCGAGCGAAGGCTATGGCTTGGAAAAACGCTTGAAGGATCGAGTGTCCATGTCCATTGATCATCTCCTATTTCCAACTCCCAACATAACTATATTTAGAAAATCCACCACTACTAGAAAAAAGACCTTTCTTGACACGCATTGCGTGTCAAGAAAAGGGTCTGATGACAAGAAAAAAAACGTCAAGGATGGCGGTGTCATAAATTTAAGATGACATATTTTCGCGTGTCATCTGTTTATGACACACATTTATGACATAATTTATTGACACGCATTATGACACTTTTTGATGACACACATTTTTATGACAGTTTTTGTTGACATTTTTTCAACACATTATGACAGAAATTTATGACAATTTTATGACGTTCTTTTGGGTGTCATAATTTATTAATCTAAAAAAAATTCTTGTAAAATTACATATTTACCCTCCTGGATTTATAGTCATTTTATTATATGCAAAATAATTAGCAAACTAATAACAAAAACATCATTTCATTATATAATACATATTTATCAAATTACAAATCAATCCGAGACAACGTTTAACGTTTACAAAAATATTGTATCGACAATACATTGCCTTCAAACAAGTTTCGATCATTTGAAAATAAATGTCGCGCCGTGGCTTGATCATTTTTCGCGAACGACATCCATGTCCTCATCCCCATAATAATCCGCTCCTCCCGCAACCTGAGACAACAATAAAATTAATACATTAGTCGGGTACATCGAACCGAACTATACGGAAAATACCGAAATGAACCTACCCCCTCCGTACCGAATTTGTCGAGCCTAGCGAACCGCGATTTAGGTGACTATGGTCTTACCCCTTTGTAAACATTGACAACATGTTTTTCTACTGACAGTTATCTTGTTACACATCTTCTCTATCGGTGCTTATTACTTTCAAGTCTTTGTGATCCGATTTCACACATCATATGTATATCTTCAGTTATAAGTTCTTATTTTGCATGTACATTATAATTCTTGTTTACGTGGAACCTAACATGTTGCCTAAATCTGCATGATGCCAGCTACAATTTTATGTATGCACTACACAAAAGAATAGGATTAGTGAAAAGCATAACAGCTATCTTAAATCTTAGCACATGTTTCATATAATTTTGGATAGAGGTTGCAAAATTGGTGCGCCAGACACAATGGGTCGTGTAAGAATCAATAATAAAAATCTTTGACTAACAATCAGATACCTAGCCCTACTTAATTAAGGAAGTATGTTCATTATATTCTTAATTGACTTTAATGGAAGTTAACACTAAGTCATGTCTCATCAGGCTAACATAAGTTTCTTAATGTTGTCTCTAAGTGACTAAGTCTACATGCATATTAATCTCTAGCTTGATTTATAGATGAATTCTAAAGTAAACTCAGAAGCAACAGTTAAAATAAGAGCTAAAAAAACCTTGAACACATACAGAGTAAGTGAGGAAAGCTTGCTCACATTTGCCAATATGAACAAGCAGCAACATAATGTTGAAATCAAGAACTTGAATACCTTATGGAAGTTGAAGACCAAATCCAGCTCATAAATGGAAACTAAAAAGACTTTAACTCCGCGCCTCAACTCGAAGCGCAGACCTTGTAATTGGATTCCCTGCTTTCTTAACCTTCATTGCTTCTAGAAGACTTAACTCCGCAGCCTTGTACCTCCACACATGGAATTATCTTGGGCCGTCCTCAACACACAAATTCATTACCTTCAATTCAAAGTCCTCAACACATGGAATTATCTTGGGCGGTCCATACTTTCAGAAACCAAAAGAAACCTCTGAAATAACATAACAATTCAAATGAAAATGGGCACTAACTCTCTCCAATCATCATTAAAACACACATAATCACATATACTTAAGCCTAAACAAACGAACACACAGTAACAATTCAAATGAAATAGGGCACTAGCAAGTACATATGCTGCTCCTTAACATCCGTTAATTACTGTGTTAGAGAAGAAAACTTATAGAAGTGGAGAAGCTTCTCAATGAAGGAAAACATATATAGCATCTTACAAACTAATTTCCTAAAATGCCTCAAGCTTTAGTTGCAGGTATAACATTTACAATTTGACAACAGATCTAAGCATTTGCTTTCTTCACTCCCATACAATAATTCTATGTTAATTAAAAATTCAGCACCAACCAGAATCATATAACATGTAGTAGCACTTGTACTATTCACATCAATTCTATAGAAAAAACAAACATAAAGTTAGCATTAAAAGAATACTATGTAGTCAATAGCGCCAACGTAGCGCGCCTAGCGGCCCAACACGGCAAAAGATATGCCTAAACCAGCCAAAACTAGTTTCAAACAGCCTAAACCATCCGAAAACAAGTCTAAAACAGCCTAAACTAGTTTCAAACAGTATGAACCGGCCGAAAACAAGTCTAAAACAGCCAAAACTAGTTTCAAACAGCCTAAACCATTCGAAAACAAGTCTAAAAGAAAACAAGTCTAAAACAGCCAAAACTAGTTTCAAACAGCCTAAACCATCCGAAAACAAGTCTAAAACAGCCTAAACTAGTTTCAAACAGTATGAAACAACCGAAAACAAGTCTAAAACAGCCAAAACTAGTTTCAAACACTTTGCAGCAGCCAAAAACATGTCTAAAACAGTCAAAACTAGTTTCAAACAGCTCAAAATGGACTGGACTGGACGTGCGCCTTACGCCTAGGCAACAGGCTTTACCTATTGCGCCCTGAGCCTTAACTACCTAGAGAGAATCTATATCAACTCAATTAACAGAAAGAACTACCAATCAAGTAATAGTCTGATATTATTATAAAATTTGAAAAGCAAATATAGTATAAGATTCAAGTCCATCATGAATTTCATACAATACAATGATCCAATGAAATCCTATAAACATCATCCATTATTATTATTATTATTCCATTAATAAAAGTATACTACTACCTCATTAACTGCAGAATACAATAAGTAAACACAAACCAAGCATTTAAAAAACTTTAAACTCTGTAATCAAATAGAAACAAATCTTGTATAAAGATTCAGCAAAACCCATTGCCATAGACAGTTCCATCAATGTGCTTTGCAATAACTAGAATTTGACTATGATTGTAAATTTATTATTTACCCAGATTGACTGTTAATCTGGTCAAAGCGAATCCCTTCAGGATAAGAAAACTGGTGCCTGCGTGACGAGACATTCAATATCCTTCCATCTTTACTACTTTCGTGTGCGGCTCTTTTCATGGTTTCTAGTAAAAGATTTGTCAAATGAAAATGACCTGCAAAAAAGATTCAACAATGCTCTGAAAAAACTAAAATATGTAAAAAAAGGACAATTCAAAGCGTATGCCATTGACACCAAACAGACTAAAGAACTGAGTATCTGAATGGATCATACAACATTACATAGAAGTGTAATGTTGGTTCATGATTACATATATAAAGATCACTATGCTTCAATTTTAAACAGCTTCTGTCTACATGCTCCTTTAGAATGTAGCCACTTAACTAGACTTATCGATCGGTTAACAGATTTGCTGACTGTACCATGTGTTAAGTGACCCGTTTTATTATATACATTTTTAAATCTCTCTCATCTCATCCTCTAAATCTAATATAAGTCAATGACTGATATGCAGAACTTTTATTCTTGAAGTAAAATAAAAAATCAACTTTAAATGGTTGAATTAGTTTACTCAGTCAGTTCCAAGTTTCGAACTGCACACTGTCAAATCTTTAAAAACCAAATCATGAAAAAATTAAGCACAAATTAAGTTCAAACAACAAATGTGAGACTATAATATCCAAAACTGACCCTATGTACAGAAGGAATTGGAACTTACCGAGCACAAACAGGTCAGAATTTATCCTCGAGACAAGAGCCGAAGAGGTGTAATGTGGATTCCTAGATGAACGAGCCGACGAGCAGGAGCAGAACGAGGTGTAATGTTGTTTATCATTATCTTTCATCAATAAGAAACACTAACTATCATCATAATCTGGAGTATTATCCCAATTAAAACCCTAAATAACGAATTAAAACTAAAAATAAACAACAAAAAAAGAAGGAGAGAGGATATATACCTAAAAGTTGCCGGATAATACTAAAATGCGACCACAATGAAATGAGACCACAACGAGCAGGAGCAGAACCAAAACCCTTCAATCGTTTAATTAATGTTAAAATGCGCCTACAACGAGCAGAATTTTGGGATAATACTCCAGATTATGATGGTAGAGGGGTTTGATTAGGAACGAGCAGGTTTTGAGAGAGGGGTTTGATTAGGGTTTGATTTGAGAGGGAGAGGGGTTTGATTTGAGAGAGGGAAGACTTATGGAAAAGCGTGGGGAGTGAAATGTTTTGAAATTTTAGGTGACGAAAAAACCATGACACGCGATTTTAAAACCGTCATATTTTTTATTTTATGACGGAAAATTATTGACAAGTATAAAAAAAACGTCAAGAAATTATCATTTTTTTCTAAAGATGACATTTTTTTTATGACATGCACTTTTGCATGTCATTAAACATGGTATGTCATAAAAAAAGTGTCAAGGAAGGCCCTTTTTCTAGTAGTGCACCAAACTATCAGATTCCTTGAAGCAATCATTCCAAAACGATATGTCAACACCATAATCAAGAATGCCTCTAAACAACCCAGTAATGTTTATATTCATAGATTCGAGATCTTGCGCCATCTTACCAACTTGCTTCCATGGACCTGCTTGGGACATTTTTACAGGTATAAAGCTCCACAATCTACAATTATTATGAAAACACCATATAACCTTTCTCAAAGACCATAAAATTTAAATGCCAATATGAAAAGATAGAAAAAGCAATTCACTTCAACATATTAGCTAAATGTACACGCATTGTTGACATTAATTAACACATACTAAAAAAATAAATATAGTGAGGTTCTGGTTTAACTTTATATCACTATCACTCAACAAAATAAAAACCAAGAAAAATGGTAAAACTTAAAGGAAACTTGCCCGTGCTTTGTAGATTCTTTACTATATGTATTGAAATCTCGGCTGAGTGTTACGGAAAATACATAGGAGAACATGATATATTAGAAGATTGAAATAACTGTAAACTGAAATCATCAAATTAAATGTCTATACAACAATTCTGCTATCAAACAATAAAGTGGAGGCCAATTAAAACAAATGATTCAAACACGTACGTGATCATGGTGGATGGTACTCAAGGTAATGGATGCTCACCATTATAAATAAACCTCAGATTTGTAATGGATTGGGGCATTAATTACTTGGAGGTCTACCGTTGCAATCCATATAAAACCCAAATTTCTTACTAATTGAACCCTATCAACTTCCTCCTTCAGTTACCGTTTTCAATTGATGATGATGAAGACCATTTAATTAAGATTAAAGAAAAATTAACAACATTCGGTAGCCATAAATTGGTTTTATGAAAGTGGGTTATATCTTGATATGGATATAAAGTGTGTTGAAGAGTTACAAAAACATTGACATGTATTAGGTAGTTGTAAAATAGTCATAAAAAGTTGTATCATAAGGGCATAAAAGGAAGAAATGTGGTAAAATATGGAGATGGTAGTTGTGTCCCTTCACATGCCATCTTAAAAGGGAGAGGAAATTACTTTTCTAGACATGTCTCCTCCTTAATAAGGTAACATAGATAATGTCTGGTCTCGAACTCACAACCTCCTTATTAAGGATGTGAACCTCAAACCACTACACCATCTAAGAATCTTGTGTTTTAACATGAAACCAACTTTATTTATTTTTAAATGATGTTGTGAAAAACAGAAAAAATATAAATTGTCACCACCCCTCTCAACCAATGAGAGGAGACTTGAACTATTCACTCATCTCTTAATTAATACATATATATATATATATATATAATGTGTATAAATTAATTAATATATATTATAGAGCCGAGTCCGAACTAAGCTCGAGCTTAAAAAAATAACATACAATCGAGCTTGAGCACTTGTATATTAAACAAGCCAAGCTCGACTCTACTCGTTTACACTTCAATTCATATATAAAGGACGTTCATTTTCAGAACGAAGAATATATTGAAAATTACAAGACTAGTACTACCTTTATTACTGATGGTAGGGTTGAGCAGAAAACTGAAAAAACTAAACCGAAACAAAAAAAAACGATTTAACTTAACCGAAAATAACCAAACCACACAAAAAACCAGAAAAACCGAACCGAAAAAACCAAACCGAATATCGGTTCGGTTTCAGTTGGGCATTTAGAAAAACCGAAAAAAAAAACCAAACCAAATCGAATAACCCAAAAACTCATTTTTTTTAAAAAAAATTAAAAGGTTAAATATATTAACATAAATATAAACATATAAGAAAGATTCTTAAATCTTGGATTATAAGTTCTATTTTTTAATTTATTGAAATTATGTTCCAAAAACTGAAAAGATCGAAAAACCAAACCGAACCGTTTCTTAAACTGAAAAAACCAAAACCGAACGATTTTCAAAAACCAAAAACCGAACACTTCGGTTATGGTTATGGTTTTACCAAAAAACCGAACCGAACAACACTGTGCACACCCCTAACTCATGGACCAGTAGAATCTTTATGACCTATGACATGGGAATATTATTGATATGCAGATGGCAAGTATAATTTTCCTAGATATTCCAGTTGGTACCGGTTTTTCGTATGCAAGAACAACACGTGCCTCGCATTCCACCGACGTCCAATATGGCGACCATGCCTATGAATTTTTGCAAAGGGTACATTAAATTCTTTGGCATTTCCTAGTATTAGATGATTTGGTTCTTGGAATAACTTTTTATGATTATAATTTAAAATTCTTAATGCAGTGGTTTGAAATTCACCCGGAGTTCGTTTCTAATCCATTCTATGTCGCAGGGGATTCCTATTCCGGAAACCCTGTCCCAGTAATCACACAATTAATATCAGATGGTAACAATAGTTTTCTTATAAATTATTATGACTGGTTTCATCACAACTTATTGGTTGCAAATATGCAGGAAATGAAGCTGGCAATGTGCCTTACATTAATCTAAAGGTGGTCTTATATATATATATATATATATATATATATATATATATAGGGGAGGGTTATATTGAGAACATTAAATTTTGTGAGAACGCTAAGAACCATTTTAATCCATAGATCATTCTAAATCAAGGGCTAAGATTAGAGTGGGTTTAAATGAGAAGGGAAACCAAATAAAAGGTTGAAAAGGACATTATTGTAAAAATACACTTCAATAACCCTTTCCAGCACATAACCCACAAAAATTACAAATTTCTTTCATGCCTGAGATAATGCTTCTTCCTTATTAAATCACGAAGCCCATGTCGGAGACATGGCCGACGCCGGAGATTACGAAACATAGCGCCGACATTGGATATTACCAAACCTAAAGCCGACAATGGAGATAACTAAAGTTAAAGTCGATGAGATTACCATACAGTTTTCGATTCACTGGTTTTTCTTTAACGTTGCGGCGGTTCGCATAACCATTATCTTCTGATACTTCGGTACCAACTTCCGTAATCAAGGAGAAGGTTTAATCTTATCTCTAATATGACTTTTGTTTTTCATTTTTGTATAATGTTAGTACATTTGGGATTAGATGCGTGCAATTAGGGCTTGTAATTGAAAATCGGTTTATTCCTGTTGGTATAAGTAATCTTTTTTTTTTGGTGTATGTGTGTATAGTTTTCATAAAACTTGTTTGATGAGATTGTGAATGAACAGAGTAATTAGAATTTATTTGAGTTATGTTTCCATAAACTAGATTAAGGTTTTGAAAAATGAAAGTGGTAATAACATATATTGGGTTTCTATGAATTTTTTGGTTGAACTTGATGTGAATGATTCGAAAGTCACCCATTAGTAGTAAAATAAGATGGTTGGAAGTTCCCTTCTCAGATGAAAATAATGACCTAATGTAAAGTTTCTATGATACCATTATAGTGTATGATTTTGTTATCATAATGTTTATCAAGGACTGGTAAACAAAACAACCATACATATGTAAGTTTACACATGTGTACATTATGTTTGAGCTTGAAACCTTTACACATATGTAAATTATCGTAGTTATTATTGAATTTGTGTAATTAAGCAATCTACACATGTGTAAATAAATAATTGACACATGTGCACGTAACCTTTTTGTAAACCACTACTTACACTTATTGAAATGTTGTGTAGTTACATTCTTTTACTTTAACAGTGGTAAACAATATTGATCGTGGAGTATGATGAGACACATGAAAATATATAAGGAAAGCGTGTGAAGAACAAGGAATGCGGCTTCAAACTGAGAGAAAGCGATAGATAAAAAGCATAACTAAACTTGCTTAGAAAGAAATATGTTGCGAAGATTTTACTCTCAGAAACGACTACTCACCAAGAAGATGTGATCAAGAAAACATTGGAGTTTGAGAGACACCAAAAGGAAAGAATAAAGGACTATATGATATTATGGTTAATTAGTTGTTTCTATATTATCGTGGTTAGCGTATATAAGGATTATAACTTTCGTTTTTATGTTTATCACTACTGTATGTTAAGAATTATGACTTGTTGAGAAATTTAATGTATTTGATTTTTGGATGATCCTATTTTGGTCTAAATCCTACTTGTTGGTCAATATAATACTTTAAGTTTTTTTTTCATATTGTTATCTTTGTTTAATTTACAGTTTACACACGTGTAGTTCATCGGCAAATGTGTAAAACATGAACAAATAAATGATAGTGAATAAAGTTTACACATGTGTAATACAAATGCATATATGTAAAACAGGAATAAATAAGTGATACAATTGTTTACACTTGTGTAATTCAGATGCAAATGTTTCAAATAGAAACAAATAAGTGACAATGAACAACTTACACTTAAGTAATATAGCTGAACATATGTAAAAGAGAGATGGATATACGATGGCGAACAGATTACAAATGTGTAAATCAACTACACCTATGTAAAACAAATACAAATATGTGATAGTAAAAACTTTACACATGTGTAATTTAGCTCCATATATATAGAATGGATGCAAACATGTGAAAAAATATTAGTTTACACATGTGTAATTTTGTTGCACATGTGTAAAACATACATAGATATGTGTGGTGAACAGTTTACGCATGTGTAAATCAATTGCACATAAGTAAAACAGACACAAATATGTGATAGTGAACACTTTACACACGTATAATTTAGTTGCGCATACGTAAAATAGATACAAATATGTGAAAGAGAACAATTTACAAATGTGTAATTCAGATGCACATGTGTAAAACATACATAAATATGTGTGCTAAACAGTTTACACATGTGTTAATCAACTGCACACATATAAAATAGACATGAATATGTGATAGTGAACACTTTACACAGGTGTAATCAGTTTACGCATGTGTAAATCAATTGCCCATAAGTAAAACAGACACAAATATGTGATAGTGAACACTTTACACACGTATAATTTAGCTGCGCATACGTA
Source organism: Ambrosia x helenae (assembly GCA_030844895.1). Lineage (NCBI taxonomy): Eukaryota > Viridiplantae > Streptophyta > Magnoliopsida > Asterales > Asteraceae > Ambrosia > Ambrosia x helenae. The sequence continues at coordinate 23,224 of JAUTDX010000498.1, read as the reverse complement.
AAATAGATACAAATATGTGAAAGAGAACAATTTACAAATGTGTACTTCAGATGCACATGTGTAAAACAAACATAAATATGTGTGTTGAACAGTGTACACATGTGTAAATCAACTGCATCCATATAAAATAGACACGAATATGTGTTAGTGAACACTTTACACAGGTGTAATTTAGCTGCACATATGTAAAATGGATATAAATATATGATAGATAAAAATTTACACATGTGTAATTCAGCTGTACATATATAAAACAGATATAAATATGTGACATAGAACAATTTACACATGTGTTTTTCAGCTGCACATATATATGACACATACATATATGTGATAGTCACTACACACATGTATATATAAATTGACACAATAGAAATCAAACACGTACATATAATAGTTTTAAAGCCATGACATGATAAAATATAAACAAATGTAAAATCCACCAACCAATAGAAATAAAACGTAAGTGGTAATTACATTGAGTTAATATAACATGTACAAATAATTTTTCTCCAATATTCAAAGTACCACACAGATTCAAATTGACTTCTACAATGTTGCGTTCAGTGCTTGATTGGTGGTATTGCTAGTGTTAATACTAAAGTCGTTGTATTTCTTCTTTTTTCCTTTCATTATCAATGATGTAGACAATGGGACCACCAATGGTATCTCAAAGTTGTACCAAGTCTTTCCCCTTATTAGCGCCACCACAACGTGAAGAAATGACACACCGAAGGTGAAACGAGTTACTAGTGTTATACTTACATCTACTAGACATCTTTTTTTTTTCTTTCATTGCCAGTGATGTCGACAATAGGAGCACTAATTGTATATCAAAGTTGTTCCTGGCTTTTTACCCTACTAGTCGTGTCGTCACAATGCCATAAGCATGTTTCACCTACTTGCAATATCAAACATCCCTAGCTAGTGCTTGCACCAACCTATCCTGAACATTACACATGTGTAAACAAATAATTAGAATAAACATAGTAAATCGGATGAACGTATAACCACAATCGTCTTTGACAATAAAATGGATTATCTTATTTTGGAACCAAATATTCCTAACTTATAGACAACAACGAAAACGAGGACAAATGAAGTGACTCCTAGATCTTCAAACACTAAAATAGCATGATACAATGGTGTCTAAATGTATATTCCTTAAAAAACATTTGGAAGTTCTCCGACAGTCTCGATGATCAGCTATAATTGCAATTGTCCTATCAGATCTGAAAATAAGAATCAAAATTCCACAACCAACGACGACCACCATTCGCCAATTTCAGTTGGTTCTTGTTTTTTCAACATAAAAAATAGGTTACAATGTCCAGAAAATACATAATTTCATCTAAGTTCTACACACTAAAGTTCAACTAATAAAGACAAACCTACATTTTGTGACAATTTTAATCACATCAAGACAAACAAAAAACAAAAAGAAGCAAATAACATCAACTTTTGGATAAATTACCATACCTTACGATTTGGTTCAAGAGAAGTAGCATCAAACCCATTACAACATTCCTTGTTTACAAAACCAAACAATCGATTTTCTACAACTTCTATATAAATGAGAACATTGCTGCAATCAAGCGATTCTAATCTATAAATCCCCCCAATTTCTCCTGCCTTAAAAACCCTAACAACAACGATTTCAGAATTTGTTTGGAAAGAGAACATACTGAATCGATCTGGATTAAAACATATATATTCGCCGTGGATTTAAAACACTTGTAATCTCCTAGGTTATAATCATGGTATCGTTGTATAATCATGGAATATCTATATGTAATAAGAAATCGCATGTGTGAAATTAACCAGAGAAAGAAAGAGTTGCAATGGAGTTTTCTAACATGTTTAATTACATCTTTACCCTTTTAATCTAAACAACAAGGAACATAAATGAGTGGCTGAGATTAGTTCTCATTGTTCTCACAAAAAATAGGTGTTCTCATTTAAACCTTCCCCTATATATATAGGGGAGGGTTATATTGAGAACATTAAATTTTGTGAGAACGCTAAGAACCATTTTAATCCATAGATCATTCTAAATCAAGGGCTAAGATTAGAGTGGGTTTAAATGAGAAGGGAAACCAAATAAAAGGTTGAAAAGGACATTATTGTAAAAATACACTTCAATAACCCTTTCCAGCACATAACCCACAAAAATTACAAATTTCTTTCATGCCTGAGATAATGCTTCTTCCTTATTAAATCACGAAGCCCATGTCGGAGACATGGCCGACGCCGGAGATTACGAAACATAGCGCCGACATTGGATATTACCAAACCTAAAGCCGACAATGGAGATAACTAAAGTTAAAGTCGATGAGATTACCATACAGTTTTCGATTCACTGGTTTTTCTTTAACGTTGCGGCGGTTCGCATAACCATTATCTTCTGATACTTCGGTACCAACTTCCGTAATCAAGGAGAAGGTTTAATCTTATCTCTAATATGACTTTTGTTTTTCATTTTTGTATAATGTTAGTACATTTGGGATTAGATGCGTGCAATTAGGGCTTGTAATTGAAAATCGGTTTATTCCTGTTGGTATAAGTAATCTTTTTTTTTTGGTGTATGTGTGTATAGTTTTCATAAAACTTGTTTGATGAGATTGTGAATGAACAGAGTAATTAGAATTTATTTGAGTTATGTTTCCATAAACTAGATTAAGGTTTTGAAAAATGAAAGTGGTAATAACATATATTGGGTTTCTATGAATTTTTTGGTTGAACTTGATGTGAATGATTCGAAAGTCACCCATTAGTAGTAAAATAAGATGGTTGGAAGTTCCCTTCTCAGATGAAAATAATGACCTAATGTAAAGTTTCTATGATACCATTATAGTGTATGATTTTGTTATCATAATGTTTATCAAGGACTGGTAAACAAAACAACCATACATATGTAAGTTTACACATGTGTACATTATGTTTGAGCTTGAAACCTTTACACATATGTAAATTATCGTAGTTATTATTGAATTTGTGTAATTAAGCAATCTACACATGTGTAAATAAATAATTGACACATGTGCACGTAACCTTTTTGTAAACCACTACTTACACTTATTGAAATGTTGTGTAGTTACATTCTTTTACTTTAACAGTGGTAAACAATATTGATCGTGGAGTATGATGAGACACATGAAAATATATAAGGAAAGCGTGTGAAGAACAAGGAATGCGGCTTCAAACTGAGAGAAAGCGATAGATAAAAAGCATAACTAAACTTGCTTAGAAAGAAATATGTTGCGAAGATTTTACTCTCAGAAACGACTACTCACCAAGAAGATGTGATCAAGAAAACATTGGAGTTTGAGAGACACCAAAAGGAAAGAATAAAGGACTATATGATATTATGGTTAATTAGTTGTTTCTATATTATCGTGGTTAGCGTATATAAGGATTATAACTTTCGTTTTTATGTTTATCACTACTGTATGTTAAGAATTATGACTTGTTGAGAAATTTAATGTATTTGATTTTTGGATGATCCTATTTTGGTCTAAATCCTACTTGTTGGTCAATATAATACTTTAAGTTTTTTTTTCATATTGTTATCTTTGTTTAATTTACAGTTTACACACGTGTAGTTCATCGGCAAATGTGTAAAACATGAACAAATAAATGATAGTGAATAAAGTTTACACATGTGTAATACAAATGCATATATGTAAAACAGGAATAAATAAGTGATACAATTGTTTACACTTGTGTAATTCAGATGCAAATGTTTCAAATAGAAACAAATAAGTGACAATGAACAACTTACACTTAAGTAATATAGCTGAACATATGTAAAAGAGAGATGGATATACGATGGCGAACAGATTACAAATGTGTAAATCAACTACACCTATGTAAAACAAATACAAATATGTGATAGTAAAAACTTTACACATGTGTAATTTAGCTCCATATATATAGAATGGATGCAAACATGTGAAAAAATATTAGTTTACACATGTGTAATTTTGTTGCACATGTGTAAAACATACATAGATATGTGTGGTGAACAGTTTACGCATGTGTAAATCAATTGCACATAAGTAAAACAGACACAAATATGTGATAGTGAACACTTTACACACGTATAATTTAGTTGCGCATACGTAAAATAGATACAAATATGTGAAAGAGAACAATTTACAAATGTGTAATTCAGATGCACATGTGTAAAACATACATAAATATGTGTGCTAAACAGTTTACACATGTGTTAATCAACTGCACACATATAAAATAGACATGAATATGTGATAGTGAACACTTTACACAGGTGTAATCAGTTTACGCATGTGTAAATCAATTGCCCATAAGTAAAACAGACACAAATATGTGATAGTGAACACTTTACACACGTATAATTTAGCTGCGCATACGTAAAATAGATACAAATATGTGAAAGAGAACAATTTACAAATGTGTACTTCAGATGCACATGTGTAAAACAAACATAAATATGTGTGTTGAACAGTGTACACATGTGTAAATCAACTGCATCCATATAAAATAGACACGAATATGTGTTAGTGAACACTTTACACAGGTGTAATTTAGCTGCACATATGTAAAATGGATATAAATATATGATAGATAAAAATTTACACATGTGTAATTCAGCTGTACATATATAAAACAGATATAAATATGTGACATAGAACAATTTACACATGTGTTTTTCAGCTGCACATATATATGACACATACATATATGTGATAGTCACTACACACATGTATATATAAATTGACACAATAGAAATCAAACACGTACATATAATAGTTTTAAAGCCATGACATGATAAAATATAAACAAATGTAAAATCCACCAACCAATAGAAATAAAACGTAAGTGGTAATTACATTGAGTTAATATAACATGTACAAATAATTTTTCTCCAATATTCAAAGTACCACACAGATTCAAATTGACTTCTACAATGTTGCGTTCAGTGCTTGATTGGTGGTATTGCTAGTGTTAATACTAAAGTCGTTGTATTTCTTCTTTTTTCCTTTCATTATCAATGATGTAGACAATGGGACCACCAATGGTATCTCAAAGTTGTACCAAGTCTTTCCCCTTATTAGCGCCACCACAACGTGAAGAAATGACACACCGAAGGTGAAACGAGTTACTAGTGTTATACTTACATCTACTAGACATCTTTTTTTTTTCTTTCATTGCCAGTGATGTCGACAATAGGAGCACTAATTGTATATCAAAGTTGTTCCTGGCTTTTTACCCTACTAGTCGTGTCGTCACAATGCCATAAGCATGTTTCACCTACTTGCAATATCAAACATCCCTAGCTAGTGCTTGCACCAACCTATCCTGAACATTACACATGTGTAAACAAATAATTAGAATAAACATAGTAAATCGGATGAACGTATAACCACAATCGTCTTTGACAATAAAATGGATTATCTTATTTTGGAACCAAATATTCCTAACTTATAGACAACAACGAAAACGAGGACAAATGAAGTGACTCCTAGATCTTCAAACACTAAAATAGCATGATACAATGGTGTCTAAATGTATATTCCTTAAAAAACATTTGGAAGTTCTCCGACAGTCTCGATGATCAGCTATAATTGCAATTGTCCTATCAGATCTGAAAATAAGAATCAAAATTCCACAACCAACGACGACCACCATTCGCCAATTTCAGTTGGTTCTTGTTTTTTCAACATAAAAAATAGGTTACAATGTCCAGAAAATACATAATTTCATCTAAGTTCTACACACTAAAGTTCAACTAATAAAGACAAACCTACATTTTGTGACAATTTTAATCACATCAAGACAAAACAAAAAACAAAAAGAAGCAAATAACATCAACTTTTGGATAAATTACCATACCTTACGATTTGGTTCAAGAGAAGTAGCATCAAACCCATTACAACATTCCTTGTTTACAAAACCAAACAATCGATTTTCTACAACTTCTATATAAATGAGAACATTGCTGCAATCAAGCGATTCTAATCTATAAATCCCCCCAATTTCTCCTGCCTTAAAAACCCTAACAACAACGATTTCAGAATTTGTTTGGAAAGAGAACATACTGAATCGATCTGGATTAAAACATATATATTCGCCGTGGATTTAAAACACTTGTAATCTCCTAGGTTATAATCATGGTATCGTTGTATAATCATGGAATATCTATATGTAATAAGAAATCGCATGTGTGAAATTAACCAGAGAAAGAAAGAGTTGCAATGGAGTTTTCTAACATGTTTAATTACATCTTTACCCTTTTAATCTAAACAACAAGGAACATAAATGAGTGGCTGAGATTAGTTCTCATTGTTCTCACAAAAAATAGGTGTTCTCATTTAAACCTTCCCCTATATATATATATATATATATATATTATATATATATATAGGGTAGGGTTCAAATAGGAACCACACCTTAAAGAGGAACCGTAGGAACCACTTTATAGCCATTGATCTCTAATGGCATGATTGTAAATAATATCAACTTTAATTAATTAGTTAGTTTAAATAAAGGGCAATTTAGTACTTCTTTAATCCCATAATTTTCTCTCTATTTAAATACTCCATTCGTCCTAATTTAAATGTCTCATGTCTAAAAACACACATTTTAAGAAATGCTTTGTTTTTATGTGGTAAAATGACAATAATATCCTCAAAAGTGGTGATTGTGTTTTGTCTTTTATAGGCAAAAGTGGAAATTTCATTTCTATTTTTGGAAAGGGACATTTAATTTGGGACAAACAAAAAAGGAAAGGACATTTAAATTGGGACGGATGGAGTAACTAACTACTTTCTCTTTCTTCTTTTCTCTCTCCAATTTAATTTTCAATCTAAAGATAGATAAAACTATTATAAAAAAATACATGTCGTTCGAAAAATATATGAAACATTTGATTACTGTACAAATAATTTAACTACTATAATACACCTGTGTATATTCATTACTACAATTGAAACATTTGACTACTGTACAATCATTTAACTATTATAATACACCTGTGTAAATTCATTACCACAATTGAAACATTTGATTACTGTACAATCATTTAACTACTATAATACACCTGTGTATATTCATTACCACAATTGAAACATTTGACTACTTTACAATCATTTAACTATTATAATACACCTGTGTATATTTTTACCACAACTGAACATTTTGACTACTGTACAATTATTTAAAACTAACGTAACAACGACCATATTAAAGGTAATATACCTATATACATTGGTGTGTAATATAAGAGTATAATATCAGTGTAACATAATATCATATACATTAGTGTTCAATTCACATTATCTCTAATTTGCCACTGGTGTCCGAAAAACATTAGCATCGCGTCTTAACAACCACCTGCAATTATGTTTAACTAAATACGGTTAGAAATTAACCAAAATCATAATCTCATTATACTTTATATTTATACACTATTGTACAATAACAACACAATATTATTTACATTATACACTAATGTATATAACTGGCACTAGGTTTAATAACATACTCTAAACAATGAACAAGTCCAAAAAATTAAAATAAACAAATAGGTTAAGAATAAAAACCGATATCAATCTCATTATACAGACATGCAACTTCGGTTAATCGTTTACGACATCAGATTATACACTAATGTACAAAACTATTATACAATACACCGGTAACAAATATTGCCTTCGCGTCGAAATATTATACATCACAACCTTTAAATAATACACCTAGAAAAATTAACAAATCCAACATACTTAAAGCCCCAAATCGAATCAAGTAAAAAAACGACTAATAAATCAGCATATTCATACACACAATTTGATAGATTATTATTAGATTATACACTAATGTAAATCGAATCCAAACCTGTTTTATAAGAACATCGAAATACTATACACTACAATCGTTTAATTCCTTCTCCATACCACCCCACTAAATCTTTGTTTCCCATTCACTTGCTTCACAATTTAACAAAAACAAAAAAAAATTCACAAAATAATTAAAAAAAAAACACTATAAACCCAAAATCAATGGTCAAGTAATTGACTTTATGGAAAAAGATAAAAACCCCTTTGATTTAAAGATTTTTTATGGGTTTTGGAAACTGGGAATATATAAAAAAAAAAAAGAAAGATAACATACGTGAATTGAAGGAGTTGTAGGACGGATGAATATTGAAGGAGATGATGATAAGAAAAATGACGACATATGTGGATTGGTGGGTAGAAGAGGGTTTTGGTTTGTGGGAGGAATTGGGTTGAAAATTTGTTGCTTGGAAGCCTTGCAGAGAAGGGTTTAGAGTGCCTGAATCTGTGTTTGAATCTGTGAATTGATTTGGAGATTGAATTGGGTGAGCTTTTTAAGGAAACAAAAAATAACTGATTTGATTATGAAATATAATTAAAGAAAATGATAATTATTTAAATGTTTAATTACACTCTTACCCTTATGATCAAGATTGAAGATGGATGGTCCAGATTGGTTCCTAAGGTTCCTAACTAGGGTAGTGGTTCCTATTTGATCTCAATCCTATATATATATATATATATAACGAACTAGAAAATCGATTTTCTAAACATGCTACTTTTGGGCATTAGGGGTATGTTCTTGGCAACCCTGTGACATTTGCAGAAGAAAGTAATTACAAAATTCGGTTTGCTAATGGTATGGGACTTATATCAGATGAACTCTACAAGGTTTGTTTTGTCATATGATCTTATTAATTTCCTACTTGTTTTTGCAACTAATGTTCTTCATGTTCAACATCCATAGTCGTTATTCCACACGTGTCGTGGAGAGTATCGATCAGAGTATATAAGCATGAGCAACATAGAATGTCGTCAAAATCTTGAGTTGTATGAACAGGTTCTTTTTTTAATCAACTTTACATTGGCTCTTTACTCCATCTTGATACAACACAAAAGCAACTAACCTGAATGAACCTTTTGTAGTGCATAGATGGGATTCAAGAACCCCATGTTTTGGAACCATATTGTGGTGATGTTATGCAGCTAATTAAACTACCCACTCAGAAATTGCTTAACGGGCGCCATACTCTTTCTACATCTAACTGTCGTGTAAGTATAATCTATCACTTTGTTTTCCATCATATATCTTCATTCTATAAATCAAATTCAAAATCAAACCAAGTCATACGAAAACTATAGAGATTTTAAGGATGTTTCAGGATCATGCAGGTTTATAGAACTCAGCTGGTTTACTACTGGATGCTTGAAGCCAGTGTTAGAGAAGCGTTGCATACTCGCGAGGTATTCTTAATTCTTATTTATATATTTTTAATCCATAGAACAATATGATTTCTCTCACATGCTAGAACAACATAGGGCACAAAAAGCGAGTGGATAAGATGCGACGATTCGAACTTCACAAGAACATTTTATGACGTTAGACCAAACCATCAATACCTCAGCAAAAAAGGTTACCGCTCTCTCATCTACAGGTGCTCTTAGGCGTACAACTTAACTCACAATTGATTTTTTTTTTTTTTTTGTGAAAGAATATGTTACTAGTGAACATTTATAATTTAACGCAGTGGTGATCATGATATGGTCAATCCTCACCAAGCAACTCAAGCATGGATAAGAGATTTAAACTACTCTATCATTGACCAATGGCGATCATGGAAGCTTAATGGTCAAATTGCTGGGTAATTTACATATTAATGTTGTTTACAACACAATGTAATATTTTAAATGTACTTATGTTTGGTTATTTATTTATACTGACAGGTACACAGAGAGTTATTCGAATATGATGATGTATGCCACTGTGAAGGCAAGGAATCCAAGTGTTCTTATTTTGAGTGTTGATAGTGATTGTTAACTGAAACAATTTGTTTATGTTGCAGGGCGGTGGGCACACAGCTCCTGAGTACAAGCCTGAAGAATGTTTTGCAATGTTTAAGAGGTGGATATCTAAACAACCATTGTGACCACCACTGCATTTTTAATGTCGAAATGATTCTATAGTAAGCAACCTATGCAGCTCCTGTGTTGTTATATGACGTGAACAAATCAATTTGTGATTTGTTAGTGTTGGAAGAATAAACTTAGCACTGAATAATCTATATTATTTCTAAATTTTATGTATTATTTGTAACTTAATAAATTTTCTAAAGTCTGTCACTAAACTATGTCATTAGGGGTAGCCATAACGGTTAGAAGTTAGGGACAGTTTGCGCCAAAACTTAACGGGCCGACGTGACAGTTTGTAGCAACCGATCACTACCTATAAATAGCTAGCATGCAAAGTGTGGAATTCCCTATAAACTCTCTGCAAAAACTTGAAACATATGTTAGTAATCAAAACCTTATAATTGAATTCAGAGCAGTTCGATCCTGATCCGAGACCTATGTAGTTATTCCGAAATAATGCATGGAAGATACCTCATGTTGCTACATCTAACGAGTGTGATATGCGATCAAATTGTCATTGAAAGTTTAATTAATGATCGATCCTGTGAACTGGAACTATCATGTTCGCCAATATTAGTGCAAACAACCTTGTCATCTAATAAGAGTATGTGATCGAGCAAGGAATATTAGAACTGTAGAAGTCATATGGGATAGAAACAAAACCGTTTGGACTGAAGGGAAGGGTTTGTTTATGTAGGTTATGTGTCAGGTAGAAGTGTGTTGTAATGGTGTATGTAGAACCGGTGAATGACCGAAATAACATTAACCGGTTGGGAATTATTTTTCACCAACAGTTTGTAACCGGTTAAAGATTTTTAAAAATAACCGATTTTTAATAGATATACCGATTAATTGGGATATTGACTTATCGTTAATCCTGTCGCTCCTGGTGAAAAAGTGCATGTTTCTCGTTGTCCAACCGGTTCTATTGCATTGTACTGTCGTCATTTTGAATTTTCAAACCTTCGCCATCTGTTTTCCATTTTCTTGTTAAACGTTCTTGAATATTATAGGGTTTCTTTGGGTCAGATCCATCCACATGGGGTTGGTCGTGTGTTGCATTTTGAAATCCTATGTAGAGCCTTGGGATATGATCCTACCCTTCTTATGTTCAGGCGATTCTTTCGTCTTGCAAAGAATGGTGACTGGTTCACATTCGAAGGGTCTCAAGTAGAAACAAACTTGCTTTCTTCTCATGTGACTACCGCGCGTTGGACAATGGAAGACAAAGTTCTTTTGGGTTTCGGAATCTATTTTTCCTTTTAAGCCTGTGTGGAGACATCCCGAGGCCGTTCTTAATGAAAAGGAACCATCAGAATCTGAATTAGATGAAAACTTTCTCAAAGCCATTCGAGCGTGTCCTTCAAGGCTTCGTCCCTTTGGCGAACCTTTTCTGGTTTTGTCCGGTATTAGCACTCGATGGGATAAACAGGGTAGAGACCCTGTGTTGATGAAGGGTGATCAGGGTATGCACCTTTTTTTATTTCGTTTGTTGTTGGTTTCTTCCTTTTTGCCTTTTGTTTATATGTTTGTTTTCTTTATTTGTAGTGATGTCGGCTCTAGATTTCATTAAGGGGGATGATGCTTCAGAGGTTGTTTTTAAGGATGCTGAAGCGGTTGAGGGTGAGGATGCTCTGACAAAGTATGAGAAGGGAAGGTATGATGGGACTAACTATGTTGTTGTCCCTAATGTGAAAAGCTTTTCTAAAGCCAGTTCTTCAAAGGCTTCGACCAGGAGGTCTAGCCGACGTTTGCCGAAGGCTGCAAAGTCTGTTGATGTGTCTGAGACAGTGACTGTTAGTGACGAGATTGAGGAATCAGAGGAGGAGAAGGATCAGGATGTGGAGAATGTTGTTACTGAGGTTGTTGGAAAGAAAAGTAAGGGTAAGAAGGTTTCTTCTAAGGTTGTTATGTTGAAGGGTAATGAGGGTTCAACAACCTTTGATGGGGAAGGGGTGTATACCCCTGGTTGGAATGTGAAACCCAACGATACCTTCAAGTCTTCATCGGTTTGTGAGGAGGTACTGGCACATCTTGCTACCCCTGGTGCCAAGGCTTGTTTGGAGGGGTTGGATGATGATGCCTTGTTAACGAAGATGATGGTTGGTACTTGCAACTTGGCTGCCATGTTGCCAGAAGGTGTGAGCAGGTTTAGGAAGATGATGGGGGAATATGGTGACTTTGCGAAGAAGAAAAGGGAGATGAAGCAGTCCCTTGCAACGTTGAAAAAGGATGCTGAGGAATATGCTGAAAAGGAAAAGACCTTGATTGCTTTGATCGATGAGTTGAAGAGGGGTCATGAGGCTGAGACTGCAAAGCACGAGGCTGCCAGAGTGCAGGTTGAGGCTGACAGGTTGTCATTGGAAGCAGAGAAGAAAGCGCTTGAAAATGAGAAGAAAGGGTTAGAGGCTTCCCTTGCTGGTGCTTTGAATGACAACAAATGGTTGATCGAGGAAGGCTTTCAGCAAGTTGTCACATACTTGCTTCACTCTGCTGAATTCAACTCTGCTCTTGGGGAGGTATACACTAAGCTTCTGGTTCATGGCAAACATGCAGGTTTTATGGCAGGATTTAAAGCTCACGAGTTGGGTCAAGTCATGGAAGAGTCTCCCTTTTACCAGCCTGATTCCCTGGACGTCTTCAAAGAGACAGTTCTAAAGATGGAGCATTCAACCTATCCCTATGTTTCCCAAGTGTCTTCTTTCTATAAGAAACCTCTAGAGGAGTTGAAAAGGTTGAAGCACAAGGGTTTGAATGAAGCTGTCTGCGCTAAAGTGCTTGAATCTGTTTCCAGGAAGAGGGCTTATTCCGGGGATACTGACGAGACTCTGGATGCTGGTGAAGCGCCTTCCAAGGACGCAAGTGTTGAAGCCTCTGAGGCTGGTGGTCTCATGGAGAAGCTGCCAAAGAAAGGGAAGAAATCCAAGAAGGCAAAGGTGGCGAAGGTTGTTGGTGATGATGAAGCCTCCAAGCCTTCAGGATCTGGTGGTGATGCTTAACTTTATCTTCCCTTATTCGTAGCTATCTTAGCCGTTGGTTTGTAAACAATTAACTCTGTGGTGGTGTTTAGACAATTTATCTTTTGATGGAACCTTATGGGTTCCTTTGTGGTTGTGGGCTTTAAACAGCCCTTTGAACAATGTTTTAGTACTTGGCTAGTTAAAGCCTGTAGTGTTGAATGTTTAAGCCCTTAAGGCTATTATTAGGTATCTTTGTTCGTTCAGCTTTCGTTATTTGTTTTTGAGTTGTGTTTTTTATACTTGTGTTTGTCTTTGTTAGTGTTTGGGAATGTTTAACCTGTAGCACCTTCTAAGGTTGAATGCTGCAGTCATTCATCCTTAAGGTAGTCTAGGCAAACAAGTCACCGTCTATCCTATATACACTTACACAAGTGTTTTAATATGATTTTGTAAGTTTGTTTCTTACCCCTTATATAGATTCGTTTAACCCTCGAACCTATTGAGCGAAATGGCCTGGGAGCTCATCCCTTACATGGCCCATGCCATGGAGTTTTTTGCAAGGTTCTCAACCTGAACGTAGGATAGAAAGACAAAGTTTCAAAAAAGGATCTAGTGATCCTTTCATTCATTTAATATGTCATCATTACATCGTTTTAACATGAAGAGAACAACATTTCATGAAAGCTTAAACAAAGAACCTTTTAAGGTTCTTGCCTTCCATGTTGGCAAGCTTGTAGGATCCTCCTTTGTGGGATTCAAGGATGGTGTAAGGACCTTCCCATTTAGGCCCGAGCTTTCCTTGGTTTTCCTTCTTGCTTGCTTCATTATTTCTTAAGACTAGATCTCTTGGCTTGAAGCGTTCATGCTTAACTCTGGCGTTGTAATAGGACTCCATCTTTTGTTTGTATTGAGCTTCTCGAATTGCTGCTGAGTCCCTGGCCTCTTCTAAGAGATCTAGATTGAGCAAAGCTTCTTGTTCGTTGGCCTTGATATCAACATGAAGCGTTCAAGGTGTGGTGACTCCAATCTCAGCAGGTATAACTGCTTCAGATCCAAAAGTAAGGCTGTAAGGCGTTTTCTTGTTGCTTGTTTTTTCTGTGGTTCGGATGGCCCATAGAACACTTGGGAGTTCATCCAACCACTTTCCTCCTTGTCTGCCTAGTCTAGCCTTGATCCCTTCAACCACACTTCGGTTCATTCTTTTGACTTGGCCATTTAATTGAGGGAATGCTACAGAGCTGAAAACTTGTGTTATTCGGTATTCTTTGCACCAAGCACTGAACGGTTTTTTCTGCGAATTGCTTCCCATTATCAGTAACAAGTACCCCAGGCAAGCCATATCGACAAATGATGTTTTCCCAGACAAAATCGATTATCTTTTTTCCAGATATCTTCCCAGAGGCTTCACTTTTGGCCATTTTGTGAAGTAATCAACAACCACTAATAAGAATTTGACCCCTCCCTTTGCTGGTGGGAAGGGTCCAATGATATCCATCCCCCACATGTGGAACGGCCAAGCTGAACTAATGGGCACCAAGTCATGCTTGGGGCTTTTTGGGACAGGAGCATGGATATGGCAGGCTTCACATTTCTTCAATTGTTCAGATGCATCACGGTGCATGGAACGCCAGAAGTAGCCAAGGTTCATGAGTTTTGAAACGACTGATCTTGGACCACAATGAGCTCCACATATTCCTTCGTGAACTTCCTTAATAAGGTATCTGCTTTGTTCAGGGCCAACACATCGGAGCAATGGGGCCAAGTACCCCTTTTTATAGAGTATTTCGTCTTGGATGATGTATTGCTTAGACTTGATTCGAACCCTTTCAGCTTCAACGGGATCTTCGGGTAGTTCACCTTTCTTCAAGAACCTTACGAACGGAGTCATCCAATTTGGTTCACTCTCAGTGATTACATCTTGTACTTCGAGTTAAGATATGGAGGGATGCTGGAATACTTCAACCAACACCTTTTAGTGAGATGGGCGAAATTTAACGAAGCAAGCTTGCTAAGAGCGTCAGCTTTCTTGTTGTGTGACCTTGGAACCTGTTTGATTTTGCAAGACTGGAAGGTGTTCATGATCTCCTTGGCCTTCTCTCTGTATTTTTTCATATTAGGTTCCTTGGCAATGAAACTGTCGTTCACTTGATTGGAAACCAGGAGCGAATCAGTGAACACTTGAAGCTTGTGAACCATCAGCTTTTTTGCAAGCTTCAATCCTGCTATCAGAGCTTCATATTCTGCTTCGTTGTTGGTTGTCTGAAATTCCAAACGAAGGGCATATGTAAATTCTAACCCTTCGGGGTTGATCAGTACAAGACCTGCCCCTGAACCTTCAACGCTGGAAGCTCCATCTATGTAAAGCTTCCAGGCTTCTGGGTCAAGGGACTCATCTGTAGTAATGTTAACTTTGGCAGTTTCCACCCTTGGAATTTCAACAATGAAATAAGCAAGTATTTGTGCCTTTATTGCTTTTCTCAGGACATAGGTGATTTTGTGTTCACCTAGTTCGACAGCCCATTTGGCTAATCGTCCCGAGGTTTCAGGCCTTTCAAGCACATTCTTGATAGGTTGATCAGTGACCACTTGTATAGGATGTGCTTGGAAGTACCTTCAAAGCCTTCTGGCTGTTTGCACCAAGGCTAAGGCTAGTTTTTCCAAAGGAGGGTACTTGACCTCTGCCAACTTTAAAGTTTTACTGAAGAAGTAAACGGGTACCTGAGCTTTGTCTCTTTCAATGGTGAGAACAGCGCTGAGGGCTTCATCAGTAACAGAAAGATAGACAGAGATCGTTTCCCCTGCTTCAGGGGCTGCAACGGTGGGAAGGGAAGCCAGATACTGTTTCATCTGGTTGAAGGCTTCCTCTGCTTCTTCTGACCACCTGAAGTCTTTCTTTTCAGTGCAGCCTTTGAGGGTTTTGAAGAAGGGTAGGGATTTTTCAGCTAATTTGGACATGAAGCGCTTCAAACAGCAAGCTTGCCATTTAGGCTTTCCACCTCCTTCTTGGTTTGAGGTGACTTCATATTAAGGATGGCTCGAACCTTATTAGGGTTAGCCTTTATGCTTTGCTTCCCTACAATATGTCCCAAGAATTTTCCTTCTTCGAAGCCGAATGAACACTTGATAGGGTTCAGTTTCATGTTGATTTCCCTGAGGTTGTTGAACGTTTCTTGTATATCTTCAAGCATTTGTTCCTCTGTCTTGCTCTTGATGACTAAGTCGTCTACATAGGCTTCCATGTTCTTGCCAATTTGCTTAGCAAAAGCCTTGTCAACCAATCTTTGGTAAGTGGCACCTGCATTTTTTAAACCAAAAGGCATCTTTTTGTAACAAAAGATACCTTTGTCAGTATGAAAGGCAGTTTTTTCTTCATCTTCCTCCTTCATTTGTATCTGGGGATAACCTTTATAGGCATCCAAAAAACACTTGAAGGGGAAACCTATAAGCGAGTCAACCTTTAAATCAACTTCAGGCAAAGGATAACAATCATTGGGGCAAGCTTTGTTGAGGTCTTTGATGTCTATGCACATCCTCCATGAATCATCAGGCTTTCGAACCATTACAGGGTTTCCAACCCATGATTGATATTTTACCTCACGAAGGATTCCTGCTTCGACCAGCTTATCGACCTCTTGGCAGGCAGCTTTGCTTCGTTCAGGAGCAAGACTTCTTTTCTTTTGAACTATCGGCTTGACATTTGGGGGAATCCTGAGTTCATGTTCGGAAACCTCTCGAGGAATCCCTGTCATGTCACTTGGGCACCAGGCAAAAATATCAGCACTATTTTTAACAATACCTCAAGCTTCGAAAGCGTTTCTGCAGGGAGGGCTGTGTTGACCCGTATCCTCTGCTCAGGGTATTGAGGGTTGATACTGAGACCAAGCTTGCTTTGCTCGCTGGGACCCTCATTAACCGTTTACACTGAGGTTGAGGGTTGAAGGGTTGCAATCCCATCCTTGGTAGGGAAATTGGCACTCTTTCGGCTAATGGAGATGGTCATGTCAAAGACCATAACACCTGGTCTGCCGATGATAACGTCATAACTGGACGGTAAATCCAGGACAATGAAAGTTAATGGTTCAGTCCTTTGCATTTGTCCGTCGGAGAAAGTTACATCAAGCGTTATTTCTCCCAAGGGCTTGATGGGTATATCTGCAATGCCTTTGATGGAGGCTTCGGTTGGTTGGAGCTTGGAACGTTCTTCTGAGCTTAGAAGATTGAAGCATTTTGCGAACATAATTTCGGTAGCAGCTCTAGTGTCTATGTAGGCCTTTTGTGTTCTGAGCGAACCCACAAGGGCTTCAAGGACAAGAGGGTCACAATGCTTTTCTTCTTTGGTACGAGGGAAGCAGATGCCTTGATGCTCCCAAGCTTCCAACCTCTGTTGCTTGTTGGGGGTTTCTTGTTCAACAAAAACCATGGTAACGCCCTTCTTTTTGTTATCAGCTATGTTTTCCTTGACACCTTTGACTAGGTGAGCTAATTCTCCAGATTTGACAGCTTCTTTGATCCTCTTTTTAAGTTGGAAGCAGTCGTTGGTATGGTGTCCCTTCTCTTCATGAAACTCACAATATTGGTTGGAGTTTTCGATTCTTTTGATTTTTGGCAAGGGACGAGGAGGTCGAAAGGTAGGCTTGACTTCTTCTGTTGCCAGGATTTCTTGAGGAGTTTTGGTGAGGGCTGTGAAGTTCACACTTCTGTCTTTGCTTGAAGGGTTCCTGCTTTCGGTCCTTCGAGACTCAGACCCCCTGGGTCTTTTTGTCATAGGTTCCGTAGTTGCCCCTCTTTCGGGTGGGGCTTTTACTTCTCCGGCTAGATGCCATTTTTCTTTGTTCTTTGATATCTTACAGCCTCTTCTGCTCGGATATGAGCTTCAGCCCTTTCTAAGGCCTCTTCAAGGGTTCTAGAAAGGCTTTTGTTAAAGTCCCTAGTGAGGTATTTTGAGTTGATGGCGTTCATGAACCTGCAACCTTCATTTTCTCATCTGCACCGACATAGGTAAGGCCTTCTTTCTTGTATCTTTATATAAAGCTTCTTAGGCTCTCGTCATCTTTCTGTTTGATCTGAAAGATAACGGTTGCATCCTTGACGCAACGCCTTTGTTGTGAGAAGTTGGCTAGAAATCCCTTGCCAAGTTCGTTGAAGGTTCGAATGCTTCCTGCTGGTAAGTCATTGAACCAGATTCGAGCGGATCCGACAAGGGTCTGCATGAACATGAGGCAACACTCGGGATCACCCCATTTCTCGATTCGAGCAGCCCCAGAGAAGATCTGAAGGTGATCTTCTGGATCATCAGTGCCATCGTATATTCTTAATGAGCTGGCATCTTCAGCTTGTTAGGGAACTCATAGTCTGCTATCTCTTGAGAGAGCAAGACAAGCTGCTTGGCTTATAAGGTTGGTTGACAGTGTGTTCCACCCTGGTGTTGGTGATCCCATTAGGATTTCCTTGTTGAGCAGCGATGGCTTGACTAATGAGCTGCTGCCAAGGAAAGTGAGCCATCATCTGTGATATCATGTAGGGCATAAGGTTAAAACCTTGGAGGCTTTCTGTCGTTGCTGCATTGTTGGTTGCCATAGGAATGCTCATGGAAGCACTACGAGCCATAGGTAGCGAGGCCATGGCTTGTTCCCATGAAGTGGCAACTGGAGGTGGAACACTAGCTATTGGTGACTACAAGAGTTGATCCAAGGTGAGTTCATGCCCAAGCGGTGCACCGGTGGTGACAGCTTGGGTGGTGAACAGTGGGAAGGCAGTAGGACTGGGCCTTGTTTCCTGGTGGGAGGCAGTGAACATGTTGCTAGGATCAATTTCATAGTTCCTGGGAGATGGTCTACGACCAGAGGTGGCAGTAAATGGACGAGGTGGCCCAGGAGAAAGTGATACTTCTTCTTCGTTGTAATCTAGCCGAATACGGACTCCTTTGTCCTTTTCCCTCATGACGTGCTGGTTCAAGAGGACCTGAGTTGCAGGAAGTTACTTGCAACTCCCTCAGGGGTAAGATCTATGCGTTGTGGCATTTGTGCAGGGTCAGGGAGAGGAGACAACACCCTGAGCGAGTGGGAGGTGGAGTCTGCAAGTTTACCGACTCGGGACGAGTGGGTGGGGTCTGAGTACTGGCAGGAATGCCTCCCGGAGTGGAGAATGACACAGATCTGTTGGGAGAGGCTTGATTTGTGTCGGAAGAGATCTGGTTGACCTCTTCTTGAGACTCAGGATCAGACATGAAGGGAGGTGGAGCTACACAACTGATTTTTGAAGAGAAAATGGCGCAGCCCCACGGTGGGCGCCAATTGTTGCTACAACACATAACTGTCTAACGTTGGTTCTGAGTCACGGGAAGGGTTAAAAGGTTCAAGGGTTCCGATTTGCTAACGCAGGTCGTGGTGTCCTCCTACGTTGCAAACGTAGAAGGAGGTTCAAGATAATATTATTTTCGAGTGTTGGATTTCTGGTTTGAGTGAGACTCAAAGCCAGAAATGAGTGTCTTAACTCGATTTGTAAGTGAGAGAGATATTCTCCTCACATGTGTATAGAATAAGAGAATAGAAGATTTAGTGTAAGAAAATAGTTTAGAGTGTGTCCAGATCTGTTTGTGATTGATCTGATTAAATAGACAAGGTATCTTCTCATTTAGGAAAGCATATTATCTTGAAGTATGTTGCAACAAAAGGACAATCCACTTTAAGCCAATGGTGGCTATGGACCTACAGTCCGAGTAGTGTAGTTACTCCGTCGACAGTTGCTTGTGCTGTTCGATGAAAAGGTGACAAGACAGGTCATCTTTTGACCTGGGATACTCCGTCCTTCGAACCTTCGTAGCTTTCAACCCTTTAAGCATTGTCGTGTGATACTTATTATTCTTTTTGGTTTAGGCTACCCACGTCATCAGCCTATAAGTACCATTGTACCACCGATGGCAGAATGGGATGCTTGGATGCCGGAGATAAAGGTTGAAGGTAAGCTCCGGCAAAGAATCAACGCTGCCAGCGCGAGGTCGTGATATGAGAACAGTTTGCGGTTGGACTTGGTGATGGAACTGCCACAAGCGGCATCAAGCGGTGGCAGGAGATCACATTCCTTTGCTGGCTCTCAGTAAACAAGTTGGGCCAAAAAGAAATTTGCATTTATACATAGTGTTAAATGAGAGGGTCTTCGACAATGTCTTTAGGTTCTTGGGTGCAGGAGATATCACCTGCCTTGAATATCAATGTCAAAATACCAAAATCTAAAACAAAATATCGTGAAAATCATTTTGACTTGCACATGAGCAATTAGTAGAAACTTATGGGGAAAACTGAAACTTAACGGGAAGAAGCAAAAAAAAAACTAAAGGGAAGCATTCTTTAATATGAACTTAAGAATAGTGGGAGTGATGTACATGGGTAAAGTCGCGGCTTCGCGCAACGTAGGCGTCACGAGGTTTTGCCTTCTAAAGCACAAAAATGAAGGGTGACGAAAGGCAACGGGCTAAAAAAGACAAAGTGGAAGGTGGAGACGTAGGCTTCATGAGGTTTTACCTTCTAAAGTACAAAAATGAAGAGTGATGAAAGATGAGGGGCTAAAAAAGACAAAGTGAGTAAGAAGAAAAGGCAGAAGCAACCCGTGTGAAGAATTTCATGGGAAAGGGATAACACCCACCAAAATGAAAAGGGCCAAAATGAAAAGGGGTGGTGTCACAGCATGGAAAAGTGACGGATCCAAGATTTTTTTCCAGTGGGTTCACATTTTTTCACCAAAATGAAAAGGGGTGATGAACACCCCTAATAGGAATTTGTTCAAATGAGAATCTTTAGCCAAATTAAGAACTGAGAGAACCATTCTGGACCAAGCAAAAAAAATATGTTTTTTGTTTGCTTAATCGCAAGTCTTTTACAAGAATATATTTTTTTTATTTTTCACTTATGCATATGTGTATATATGTGTCTAAAACTACAAAAACTAGTGTTCTATATATATGTACATACATGTGTAAATATGTAGAAATGATTTCACCTAAATGTGTAGAAAAAAAAGATTGTGGTAAAAGGCATGTTATTTTAATATACATACGTGTCTATACGTGTTAGAGTTTAAAAAATAAGTATCATACATATATGTTGGACACTATACACATATGTATAACTGAAAATGTAATATACACATATGTATAAATGCAGTATACACACATGTATAAATGAAAAAAAATAAAAAAAAAAATATTCTTGCAAATAAAACTGCGATTTAGTAAAAAATAAAATACACATATGTATAAATGCAGTATACACATATGTATAAATGATTCATACTCGTGTAAGTTGGAGGCGACTAGTGAAGTAGGGGTTAATATATAATTTTTTTAACCGTTATATGCCAATGGTTGTTTTTTAATTTATTTTTAATAAAGCAAACGATCATCCCACCTACCACTTAGAGCCTGTCACGTGTCCCCCCAAAATGCCCCCACACCGGTGGGATTCTTCCCTCCCCCCACCCCCAAGGAACTCCCCCTCCACGCCAACATGGGACGGTGTCCCCCTCCCCCCGCTTTGAACGGTTTAGTACAAATAACATTGTTAAACATAACACATAAAGTTGTTTAAGTGATTGACGCATTAAGTTGTATATGTGTGAAATAACGAAACACACTTGTCATATAAAAAACAACATAATTTTATACTATAACTTTCGAATGGGTGACTGTATGTTTTCACGCCAAGTGAGTGGCAGTGGTTAATTTTAACAAGCCGTGGTGTTGAATCATAAGCAGATGAAAAATGATGAAGAACGTTATTTTTAAGTGATAATATAGGCAACCAAATCACAATAAAGAAATTATTAAGTTTGTTAATAAAATAAAATACAAATGATAAGCTACACTTTTCTGAGAGTTAGAGACAACAACACAAAGAAAGTCAAGTAAATAACCATTGTTTCAATAAATAAGCAAAAACAAATGAAAAAAAAAAGCCATATTAATTCGCCACGTTTTTTTTTTGCCAACATTTATAGCAGTAATGGCCTACGACGTACATCTTGAAAAGTAAATACATGGCTATTTGCCAGAAAATTCAAATTTAGTACATCGTAAGTAATAACCACCTACCACATAATGATTTCATACATATATAACCATATCTCATCACCACATCGTTTGCTTATGAGTTATGCACTGAACACTTACTGAAACAATGTATTGGCTTTTGATCATCATCGTCTTCATCTGTTCTCATGCTTCAACCTCTACAACAGCGGGAAGGAGAGTAGAGTATCTTCCTGGCTTCCAAGGACCCTTACCTTTTTATCTTGAAACTGGGTACTTTTATATATAAGTTTACATTTGTGTGATCATGTTACATATGTAACTAACTATGAATGCATGATGTAATGTAGATATGTGGGTGTGGATGAAAATGAAGATGTGCAGCTATTTTACTACTTCATTCATTCAGAGTCGAATCCGGAGCATGATCCTCTCATGCTTTGGCTTACCGGCGGCCCCGGTTGTTCTTCCATTACTGGCCTGTTATACGAGATTGGTATCTATTTTTTTTCACTGTGAAATTGTATGGTTGCTTGGAGTTAATGTGAACAATATATTGGGTTTAATCTTGATTTAATTA
Organism: Ambrosia x helenae; assembly: GCA_030844895.1. NCBI lineage: Eukaryota > Viridiplantae > Streptophyta > Magnoliopsida > Asterales > Asteraceae > Ambrosia > Ambrosia x helenae. The sequence continues at coordinate 718 of JAUTDX010000498.1, read as the reverse complement.
TCTTGTTTAATGTGATTTTAAGTCTAGATAAATTTAGTTGGTATATTTATCTAGTTAGGAGTCATTATTTTATAAGGATGTGTATTTTGGTGATCAAGTAATGTTTAGTATCAATAGGGATTAATAGTTTTCCAATTGTGTGGTGATTTGATTTATAATATAAGAAAGGGGAATTGGATTTTAATAACTTGAACTATTTGAAATTGGCCACTGACCACCCCCAACTAAAAAATTGGCGATATATAACCTGACTATTGACTTATTGAAATCTAACACCCACTAACGGTTAAATCACTAACACCGTTAGTGGGTTCGCTGAGTGGTAGATTTGCTGACGTGGCATGCTGACGTGTCAATCCACGTGTGCACACATCAGCGTGCCACGTCAGCAACTTGTGCCACATCAGCGTGCCACGTCAGCAACCCAACTAACGGCGTCAATTAGTTGGGTGCGAGATTCCAATAGTTCAGGTTATATATGGCCAACTTTTTAGTTGAGGGTGCCAGTGGCCAATTTCGAATAGTTTGGGTTATTAAAATCCAATTCCCCTATAAGAAACGAGTCCTGAATATGTTTCTCACAATATCCGGCTGTTTGTTTTGTGTTGATGATAATTGCTCGAACACAATACAGGTCCAATTCAATTTGAGGGTATGCGTTATAATGGAAGCTTGCCCACCTTGACATTGAGACCTACTTCATGGACTAAGGTTATAT